>JAUKPQ010052007.1:5584-28177 GCA_032273045.1 Chloridella minuta | reverse complement strand
AGGCGGTGGATGTCGTGGATAATGACATCGCTAATTCGTGGGGTTTGCATCAGGGAGAAGTAGGATTTTTGTCCCACTGCGGGAGTCGCGGGTTTGGGTATATGCTGAGCAGTGGAAAGCATGGGCAATTCGCTACCCTTGAGAGGCAATTCGACAAGTGGAACATTCCTCTTCCCGGCGGAGATAAGCATTTGGTTTATGCTCCAATTGATTCCATTGAGGGACAAAACTATATCAATGATATGCACTTGGGCGCGAACTTCGCCATAGTGAACCACCTGCTCATTAACGCGCTCGTTTTAGAGGCATTCCAAGAAGCATTCCCCGGCGTGAAGGGCGATCTTTTATATCATATTTCTCATAATCTAAACCGGAAGGAAATCATTGACAATGTTCCTTACTGGATTCATCGCAAGGGAGCCACCCGCGCCTTCCCCGCGTTTCACCACGATCTAAAGGATACCCCCTTTTATGGAACGGGACACCCAATCCTTTTGCCGGGCAACCCGAAACAAGGGAGTAAAATCATGGTAGCCAACCAGGAGGCTTCCAATTTCCTTTACTCTATCAATCATGGGGCGGGCCGCGCAATGGGCCGCAAACAGGCGGAGCGCACCCTAAACCAGAAAGACGTGGATAGGGAGCTATTTGAATTGGATATTCTTTCCAACTGCCGCAACTATCCCGTAGATGAAGCGCCCGCCGCCTATAAGGATTTTAATGAGGTTTGCGGTGCCGTCGAAAAGGCGCGGCTTGCCTCTACCGTCGCCAATTTGAGGGCGCGGTTTGTCATTAAAGACGCTGGGGTGCCGGAATAAGGCTTGACGCCGCTGTAAAAGTATGTTAAATTAAGCCATGAGAAATTTACCCGCTACTATTTTCGCTCTCGGTATTTCGGTCGCCATCTGCCTTTTCATTAAAGGTTGCACGGATATAAGTCTGGAGCAAGAGCGCCGGAGCACGCAACTTCAACTTCAAAAACTCCAGTCTCGCTAATCCCGCCCGCCATGACAAAAGAAGAACTCTGGAAAATCTACGTCGCTCAAAATCCGAAATTCGGAATTGACGGCGAAACAGTTACCCTTTCCACGCGCGGTTTGAAGAAGTTATTCGATCAGACCTACGATTTGGCCCACGCGCAAGGAGTGGCGAATGGAAAGGCGATTAGTGATACGAAGAAGTCCGCCAAGAAACCAAAAAGCGACGGCGATATAATGGAGCGATTTGGAAAACTATTTGGTATCAAGAAGTAACAAAAATATGCTCTCTTTCCGACAATTCAAACTACTTACCCTCACGGCGCGGCTGCAACTGGAATTGGTAATCTTTTATATGGCGTTGGCCTTTTTTGCCTATACCCGCATCCCCAACTTCTGTGCTCAATCATTTCTCGCTATCTACTTTGTGCTACAATTGAGAGTTTTTCTACGCATGAACCGGCAAGCAAAAAAACTAATGGATAGCCCGTTATTCTATTTGGTCGCAATTCAGGAAACCTGCCGACCAAAAGGCTTATGGACGAAACCTTTATTCGGAACACTTTATTAAATATGAATATCTCGCTTTTCATTCTCTTCTCCATCCTCGTCATTCACTGGATGGCCGATTTTATTTTACAAACCGATTGGCAGGCCAAGAATAAGAGCAAGAATAACGAAGCATTATTCCGACATTGCGTTACTTACATTTCATTATTCCTTCTATTGTTCCCCTGCGTCTTAGTGCTTAGCGGATGGAAGATGGACTCGCTTGCTTTCACTCGCTGGATTACCCTCAATTTCGCCGCCCATTTTTGTACTGATTATCTTACCAGCCGGTTGAATAGCTATCTTTATGCGAAGGGGGATATTCATAACTTTTTTTGCAGCATAGGTTTCGATCAGTTAATCCATTACGCCACTCTCATCCTCACCTACATTTGGCTCCTCCAATAATATGGAACCCATCCGCAAAGTAAAGCTCTCCGTTTTCAAATATCCGGGCTGGTATGGTAAACACGTTCTCGTCATTGAAACGCGCACCATGGAGGAAACTACCTTCAAGGAGGTTACTGTCTCCGAGAAACGCGCCGGATTCCTGAAAGGCTACCTCAACACCCTTCCTACCCCTCGCATAGATTCCCTCCCTCGGTTTAAGATGGGAGAGCGATTGGATTTTACAACTCATTTCAAAATAAACTCACCATAATGAAAAAAGGAAATTACTTTAATCCTGGTTACTACCTCGGACTCTTAATTGGGTCGGTAATAGCAGCATGCCTATTTGCGATGAAGGGAGTGGAGGAGGGAATTGGAATGGTAGAGAATTGGTATAAAAGCCGATACGAGGGAAAGTGATATGAAAATAATCGCCCTATACCCCGGCAGCTTTATTCCTCTGCATATTGGGCATTTAAGCGTTGCCCTTCAAGCGAAGGAAATCTTTGGCGAGGTTATTGTCGTTCTCGCTAGAAATCCAAAGAAATCGCCCGTCAATACTTTCCCCTTCCCCGTGGAAACCCTTCGATTGGAGGGAATTAACTCCGTGGCTCTTGGCGATGGGGAGCTACTTACCAGCTATGTCTCCGATCTGGAGAAGCAACACCCAAACACCAGAATCGTCATTATCCGCGGATTAAGAAGTGAGGCCGATTTCGCTTATGAGGAGAATCTTATTGCCGCCTACCGCGCATTGAAGCCGGACGTTAAGGTGGTACATCTCTTTTCTAGGCCCGAGATTAACTTTGTGAGCGGTACGTTACTGCGCCAATATGGGCATTTGCCTGAGTTTTCCAAATTTATTGTAAGATGAACATCGAAGTAAATGATTTCAAAACCAAGGTAAGCGATGGATTGATTGCCATCATTGAGGAACTCGCCTCCTATAATTGCTTGCTTGACGATCACGGCGGGGAATGGAATTTGCAGAGAAATTCATATACGGAGGCTTTGATTCGCAATGGGAATGATGCGTACCGAATTGGGAAGTGGGAAAATACCGGAGACTCGCTTATCATTGAGTATTTTGACGTTCATACTCCTTGGATTACTAAAGTTGTTACCCTAAAAGAAAGGGTAGTTTCCGAACCTATTTTCTACAAAGATGAAGCGAAAGCTATGGTTGGCCGATTTTGCGAATTATTTGGAGCCAGCGAAGTAGGCCGTATCTTAACGGAAATGCAGGAAAAATCGGAAAGCTATGGGGGAAAAACGGAAGCCCTGAGCGTGGCGCACGAAGATGAATATGACGGAGGCTAGTGTTAATTTAACCCATTGATATGAAAGTACTTACCAGAGACTCCTTCCGAGAATACATCTTCGCCCGCGATGGGGGCAAGTGTGTTATCTGCGGAAAAGACGCCCAAGACGCCCACCATATCTACGAAAGGCGTTTATGGGACAATGGGGGGTATTTCCTTGAAAATGGGGCGAGCCTTTGTGGGGAGTGCCATATCGCGGCGGAGCAAACCCTAATCTCGCCCGAAGAAGTAAGGAAGGCGGCGGGTATATCGAAGAGGGTGCTTCCCGAACACCTTTATGAAGATTATTTCTATGATAAGTGGGGCAACATAGAAAACTCCAACGGCACCCGCCTTAAAGGAGAGTTATTCTTCGATGAATCGGTCCAAAAGATTCTCACTCTTGGCGGGGTTTTGGACAGATTCCAAAAGTATATCAAATACCCTCGCACCTATCACCTTCCATTTAGTCCGGGCCGAACGGAGGACGATAAAACCTTAAAGGACTGTTCCATTTTTACTGGAAAGAGATTGGTAATTTCCACTAAAATGGACGGGGAAAATACAACCGGATATTGGGATGGTTACATTCACGCCCGCTCATTGGATAGCCAAAACCACGAATCTCGCAGTTGGGTGAAGAACTACCTATCGGCAAAGTTATTTGATCTGCCGGAGGGATGGAGAATTTGCGGCGAGAACCTTTTTGCGAAACACTCGATTCACTATACCGAATTAAAAAGCTATTTCTATTTGTTTTCCGTTTGGGATGAAAAGAATGAGTGCTTGTCGTGGGATGATACTTTGTTATGGGCGGCTTTATTGGATTTAACAGTCGTTCCGTATTTCCATTGCGACCCAAACGGTATGGAGCAATCCATCTACTCAATGGTATCCGGCGAAGAAGAGGGTTTTGTGGTAAGAAATGCCGATTCTTTCACCTATGGAAGTTTTCGTAAAAATGTCGCCAAGTATGTTCGCGCCGAGCATGTGCAAAGCAATCAGCATTGGATGAAGAGTAAAGTGATTCCTAATTTAATGTCCTCCTAACTGTCGAAAAATTTCTTAAAATAAATCTTGACACTCCCCTTTTAACGTGGTAAATTCTATTGTCGCCGCCCTTATCACTAGGGAGGCAAACAAAATAGAAACCAAATAGCCATGTTCAAGTATCAAGTCATCGTTCGCCGCGAAAGCGGATTCAAAGGCCGGAAAAGTAAGCCCATCGAAAGCGAAACTCCGCTGACGGCGGAGCAGAAAAAGGTGCTCGTCATCGAAACCGTTGTCGCTTCCGGGACAATGGAATGCGAGGATGGCACCCTAACGGCATTCGGCAAGGAATTCCTCGCCAATTCCCTCATCGAAGTGGTGGACATCACCCCCGCGCCGGAGCCGCCCGAAGGGGAATAAGCGTTAGTAAATGAGTGGTTCGCGATAATCACGGAAAATCGCCCCCTTTCTTAAAGATATGAACATTCGCCGCGCCCAAAGCATAGGAATTCTCCTTCTGGTGGTACAACTCACCATCCTCGTCGGAATACTCCTCGCCACCTACATCCGCCAACGCCAAAGCCCTCGCATTTCCTATGCTGAGTATCAGAAAACTCAGGAGCAATTGAAACAATTTCGGCGCATATTGGGGCCATGCGGGAATTGCTCATTAAATCGCATTCCAATCATTTATCCCGCCAGCAACTTATGCAAATTAAAGCCGCTCCCACCCTCCCCGTTGATAGCGCCCGCCCGTTTGACAATTCCTGCGTTATTGATTACTTTCAATGGAGGGACGTGGATTTTACCATCTTTAATGGCCTAACCTTACTGCAAGCTCTCTTTGTGATTAGAATGGGGGAATCTATGTCCGAGTTGAGGAGGAAAATGAAGAGTGGAGCGATAAGAATGGGAAAGGTAAGCGATATGACTCCCATTAAGGAGTGCGCCCAAATAAAGGAGGACTTCCTCCTCGAAGGCGGCGAATTGATAAGAATCGGCAAACGGTGCCTCTCCATCCATGAAACGTAGGAAGAAAAAGATCGTTATTCGGCCCCTATCCCAGAAGGAAAAGCTAAAGCGCTCCCGAAAGGTTTCCCCGCGTCCGCAGAAGGCTTTTAAGGATAAGAAGAAATATAAAAGAAAAAAGGGGGTTGACGAGGACCAAAGGTTAAGCTAAATTCATATTAGACCCATGTTTCATGTAACTCACTCTGTCTCTTGTGATATTTGCGGTTCAAGACGCGATAGCAATGAGAGGTACAAATTTCCGCCGGGATATAAGTATTTTAACGCCAATGGAGTTCACCATGCCTGCCCGGAATGTTTGAGTATTCTTAGCAAAAATTCCCTTTTAACAACCGACCCAAAAGAGCCATCCCGCGTCATACTTTCCAATTCAATTTTATCCATTTTAACCGCATGACCCCTACTAAAATCAATCGCCGTGAAATTCTGGAAGAGATTTACGACGGATTATATGACGAAGCGGATGCAATACTTTTGAAGAGTAACCCCTGTCACCATTCCGTAAAAAGCGGGGAGCATAGTTGTCTCGGGAAAGTTTCTGGAGAAATGTCGGAGGATGGCCCCGCGTGCTGCTGTGCTGGATGCCCGCATTGGGATAAAGGATGTAAGGCCACCCGCCCTTTGGCGTGCCGCTCATGGCTGTGTGTTTCCTCTCTTGCCCGTCACCCTATGATTTTCCGCCAATTGGCTAAGATAGCCAGAAGGGCGATGCGTTTCAATTTGTGGGTGTGTCGCGGGGACAGGGAGGCTTCCTTGAGGAATGCGCTGGCAAGATTTAGCCAAATGAGCAATGATGAGTTTTTGCGCCGAATTAACGACGAGAAAGCAATGCAAGATGCCCAAATACCCCATCCATAGTTTTGTTAATTTCCTACTTTGTGAGGGGAATGTTATCTCCCCGCTTCATGGGAAAATTGTTGGCGTAATTCACGTAGGGATGGTGTTCCTCTATGGAGTGGAGTGCGATGGAGAAATTATGCAAATCCCCGAACCCTTTATTAGAAAACCTATATGGTGATCGTTCTTTCAATTCTAATCATCGTCTTTTTGGCGGAATTATGTCGTCGCGTTGCAGTTGCGATACATAAGGATTCAAACACTTTTGACTAGGGGATAAAATGACAATACAAGAAGCCAAAGCAAGACTTAAATCCTCCAATAAAGACGGAAAAATGGCCGCACTGGTGAAAAATCGCTCAGACGGGCATATTTTCAACTTATGCGCCCGCGAATTCGGAGGGGTATGGGGGTGGAATGGGGCGGAAATAGGCAAACCCTTCCCCGTACGCAAAAAATTGTATATGCTTCCCCCGTTGCAGCTTTCCTCGTTCCTCGAAGAACTATCGTTTTGCGAAAACCCTTGACAAAAACCCAATCAGCATTTACCCTAAGATATGTCACTTAAAAAATATCCCGCAGGTCAGTCAATGCTCTTCACCGCCACCATCGCAAGCTCGCTCACCCCTCTGGGAGACTTTCGATCAGGCCGACACTGTTCATGCGGCGGAAGCAACCCCCGCCATAACCATTCCGAGGATAGGTGCCGACTTTCCGAAGGGGCCACAAAAAAGATTACAATTCGCGCCGCGAGTTTTGCAGAGGCGGAGGACATCGCCGCGAAGAGGGGGATTCCAATTTACGTGACGCACAAAAAGAGCGGGTTTGGGGAAACCGAAGCGGATGAGGAGATTCTTACGGCGTCTTCCAAGTAGGAATACAATGCTCTCGGGAATCGCCGCAATAGCCGTCATCTACCTAATCATTTTCTCAATCTTTCGATCACTATGGAAAAGGCACCACTAATGGTAAGTTCGATAAAAATTAGGGACTACTCCACGCTATTGTGTATAGCTGAGACAATTGCTAAAATAGCTCATTATGGAGAATTCCGAAGGGATGGGGTTACTCCATACATCACTCACCCCTTGAAAGTTCTGAGAGACGTTCAGGACCATCGGCCCGTTCTTGGAAACCGATCTTTCATAAATACGTACGCAGAGATAGTCGCTCTTGTCCACGATTGCTGGGAATCCAAGCCTGACCTTCCCCCGCCCGAAGATTTCGGTTTTCCAAATGAGATATGCGAAGCTGTGAAGGCAATAACCCATGACACGCACACAGGGAAGGCAGTTTCCTATGACGAATATCTCGCGATTGTTAAGGCAAACCCAATTGCGCTCATGGTAAAACTGGAGGACATTAAAGCGAATCTCTCCGACGACCCCACGGAAAAGCAAAAAATCAAATACGCCGCCGCTTTGGAGTTCCTGCTAAAAAAGTAGTATGGTGACGCTGCTCCATCGCTGTCTCTACATTCTTTCGGGCGACTCCTATTTCCTTCGCTGTCTGAGATTGGCCCGAAAAAAGAAACAAAACTCTTTCTTGACATTCTCGAAAAAGTAGCTATCTTAAAACTGTTAAATCAAGCATCACCGCCTAAGCCCGCCCATTGAGTAAGAGTTTTCTAGTCTCTTATTTCAATGGGCGGGCAGGGAAAGGAATTTCAACTTATCTAACTCACTCAGAATCAAACACTTATGAAATACGGCCTGCTTATCTTACTCGTCATCGTCTCGGTCATTTTTGGACCACTTCTCCTAATCTGGTCGCTTAACGCGCTTTTCCCTGCCCTTGCCATTCCTTTTACGCTTAAAACGTGGGCAGCCGCATTTGTTATCGGCGCTTATTTTAGTGCTTCTTCCCAATCTTTCAAATAAACAACAAACCCAAAAACAACTAAATAGAAAGCTGAGGATAATCCAATCAACAAACCCAACGGTCGCCAAAACAAAAAGAACGCAGGATACTACACCAAGCAGCGCGAGAAAACCACTCTCCGCAAGGCCCGCGCCAAAGTGGTGCGCGAGAAACGCCTAAAGGAAATCGCCGCCGGAATCAATCTCGGCTCCGCCTCCGCCATTAAGCGCCGCGCCCATTTCGCCACGGATAAGGTGAAGAACGTGGAAAAGAGCCGTCTGAAAAACGAGCGCGCCCACGCCAACACCAACGCGCGAAACTAAGGATTTTTTCGCGGCAGATAGGGGATGATAATGATTCCTCTCGGCGCTTTTTCTCAGTCTCGCGCCACCACTGCCGCGCCATACAGAAGGGTTCTCGCTAAAAGTCCCGGAAAAGCGAGGAAAGCAAATTTTGCCATAGAGTTCGGATGCTGTCTCGAAAATCCATCGCTACCAGTTAGATTCCCGCACCAGCGCAATCAAGAAAAATGCGGGAGATTGGGGAGTTTCCCTTTAGTAAGGAAATTACAGAATTGGAATTGGCACTTAAATTTTAAGGAAAAAGAGCGGGCGCGTCTTACGCCTTTCGGGGTTGTTCGCTCCTATTTCTAAAAACTGGTCCACCGAAAGGTGGGCCTTTTTTTGTACGTAAATTGAAAATAGCGTTTGACATTTTTCTTAAAATGAATTACCTTCATTTATGACCAGAAAACTATCTCAAAAAGCATCCCTCATTTGCCTCGAATCTAGCGAACGCTATCAGCTTACCGCTGGGAAAATTTATCATCCGTTCTGCGACCATGAAACCACCGATCTGGATGACGAGGAATTTGTATTCGTAGTGAATGACCTCAAAAGAAGCGTTAATGTCAAATTTTCGCGCTTTGAACTGAAAACCGCCATTGCGAGGAGAGTGCTCCTTTCCGCGCTGGATGATGAAAATGGAATTAGCGAGGAAAGTCATAAAAATCTGGCGCTAATTGCCGATATAATTGGGAATGAGGAGGGTGATCCGAATTTCGCCACCGACATCTTCCTCTCCGTTAAGGCGACGGAAGGAAGATACTACCTTCCCGAAGGCCATTCCTTGACGGCATAAAAACCTACCCCTGAAAAATATGTTCACTTCCTCTTTCCGCCGCAAAGTTTCAGGGAAAACCCTTGAATTTCAGTACAAATCGGGAAAGGTTATCTTTTCCGTTCTTATCAATGGCAAGCGCCGCCTATACAAAATAAATGGGCAAAGTTCCAAAATTACCCAACCTCACGCCGCCATCCTCAGCCATTTTAAGCTGCGGCCAAAGTTGCCCGATTTTCTGGAACAAAAGAAGGAGGGGCGCGACCTTCATTCGACGTATAAGGATTTTGGGGAGTTTAAGGATTACTGTCAGGCTTATGGCATACACAAGCGCCTTGGCTTCCGTTCCATGAAAGCGGCATGGAAAGCTAATCCCCGGTACTACGTTTCGATCTCGTCGGGTAATTCGCTGCACATTATTCCTTAAATATGATCTACCTGGAAAAGAAACTTAAAGAAAAGGCTTACGCAATGTTTGCGGAGCGGAGCATCACCGAACTATCCCACCCCGATGATTTCCGCCTTATATTGGAAGCGGGGGCGGCATTGCAAAGGGACGCTGATTTTATCGAGGAAATTCGTGACATCTACTGCATTGACGAACATAAGGATGCCGAGGAAATAAGGGATGCTCTCGTTAAAGCGGCGGCGGAGAGGAAATTGAAACCGGAACCTATCCCACTTGGAGCCATATTCAAAAAAGTGGCCGAAGAAATTTACGTCCAGCTTACGTCGGAAAGCGACGGGCATGGCGGCAATTTTGGACTGGAGTATTGGCAAATTATCGGGACGGATAGGCCATATACCTATGTAGGTACAACTCCTTTCGCTCGTCGTCGGATTGAAATCGAGGGCAATCCACTTTGGGAGAGAGTTTAGAGGGAAAATAATGAAATTTCATTACAACATTCCTCCCCATAGGGCGTGTGATTTTTCTTCGACGAATTTTCTGATACTTCCCCGGCTTGCTCATTGGCGGGAAATCCCCCATTTTAAGGAGGAAAAAGAGTATAAGCCATTCTCCGGTGATTGGTCCGTATGGAAATGGGACTCATCCTCGAAACCAATGGACTTCATTGCGCTCGCCCTTGAGTTACTCCACCTTACTTCCAAGGATAAATGGGCGGAAGTGTGGGTGCGCCTCCGAATGCAGTTCCACACCCTCTACGCAAATAACACTATTTTTTCCACACGATTCGGCGGGGAGTTCTTCCAGGAAGTAGCCCGCCACCTTCATACAAGAAAGAAACTGGTGGGAGAAAATGGTTGCGCTCTTGGAGAGTATGATGTAAATTTTAACAAATGGCTTTCTTTGCAATAAAACCCAAATACCCATGAATAACCGAATAACGATTATGGTGATAACGTCCAACGGAGGATTGGCTACGGTTTATGGACACTATCATGGTCACTCCGCGTCACAGGTGAACTCAATAGCCCTTAATCTTCCACAAGATTGGGATTTCTGGATTACCAACTAGCAAAACCCAATCCCCTATGAAATTCCAACTTCCTCAAAGCATCCGCCGTTTCTTTTCCGGGCACACCATCACCACTCACGAAGTCCTATGGGTTAAATCTCGTAATCAGCTTTATCGCACGAATTGCTACACAGGCGGACTCGTCATTAAAATGAGGTTTACCAAAGTTACCTCCCGCTTTGTATTTACTCGTACCGAAGTGGTGGAGGAATCCTTCGATAATTGGCATGACAGAAAGCACGGCTTCACCTATTGCCCGGACCCTCATGCCGGAGGGGGATGGGGAGCGTTATACCACGATCCATGCGAGCAATTCAAATTCACTCCCCTAAATACGGAATACCTAAGGAGTTGCATTGATACGTGGGCAGCAAGCAATAATATCTCTCTCGTTGGGCCATGGAAGAAGTAAAAGAGTTCGGGGAGGCAATTGCGCCGGAAAAGTTTGAAATCTCCTTTCCCGAGGAGGCCCAAGCTCTTATGGATATTTATTCGGAGCCTCCTCTGTTTAGGTGCCCCCATGGACACGGGCATTATTTCAATTTTATTAACCGCAAGGGGAACGGGGAATTGGAAATAATCCCTCTCCGATACTGCAACAAACCATGATACCCACCTACATACGTCACACACTCCTACACTTCTGCCGCACACTGGATTTAATCTCCGAATCCGTCAAAAGATTTGTTGCTCAAAATTCTTGACACGCGGCATAAATAAGATTAAACTGAGGTATGAGCAACCCTATTCCCAAAATCATCCCCAATCGCTACGTTGAGGCTTTCAATAAAAGTTTCGGCGAAAACCTTGTCTTGGCGGAATTGGAAGGGGAGGGGTTTGACGAGGAAAAGGCA
Organism: Chloridella minuta; assembly: GCA_032273045.1. NCBI lineage: Eukaryota > Xanthophyceae > Mischococcales > Pleurochloridaceae > Chloridella > Chloridella minuta. The sequence goes on along the minus strand of JAUKPQ010052007.1, from coordinate 16,790 downwards.
TTTAATCTTGGATATAATTGCTTGCACGGTTTCGAGGAAATCATGTCAATCATTCCTTGCGAGCATATCCCCGAAAAAGCCGCCGGAATTCTGCCGCCGAAACCGAAACTTATGTTTTCTCTGGTGGGCTACAAATATGTTCCCGGCAACAGGGAAGAGCCTCCAAGCGTGGATGACTACGAAATCGGAAAGTATCCTGTTTTATGTAAGGCGCTAGAAGCGGCGTTTAAGGCAATTTTGGATGACAAACTTCGTAATATGATGGAATCCGAGGGTATGGCAGAGCTATGCGAAGAGGAAGCGGCAGAGGAAGATCGCCGAGATAAGAAGCGCGGCCTTTACAGGGGAGAGCAAGATGTCGCAAATTAACAGCTTTATGGATACCCTCAATCAATTAGGAGATTGCCGCGACGAAGAGCTTGTTGAATCTCTTTTCAGCTCAGTATCCGAATTTGCGCGCCTTGTGGAAGAGAGGGGCGATGAATTTCAGCGGGGGACATTGGTGGTCACTTACGATAAAGTGAAGGATATTCATACATTTTTCCGCAGGCCAGTAAGACAAATACGTTAATTATGAGAATTCCGCGAAACGCCCCGCTTCCCGTAATTAACTGGAAGAAAATCACCGCCACGGAATATCGCATCGAGGAAACGTCTTCCGGCTTTATCGCGCACGATAGAAAAACTGGAGAGAAATTTTGTTGCATCTGGGAGGGCAGACACCGGGAGAACGCGCAAGCCACCCTTCATCTTATGGGGAGGTACGACAACCCTAATTCGTCCCATGTGAGGAACGCCGATAGAAAGAAGCGTGAAATGGTAAGGCGCACCTTTCCTATTGATAAGCACTCCATCCGCTCTTTTTAATTGTAAAAAAACCATTTGACTTTCCCCGATAGATAGCTAAAATAAGACACAGACCTATGAAAAAACTTGTTACCGTAGCATTTAGCCGCACCGTTCTTGTCGAAGTGCCCGATGGAGCCACGGTGGAGAGCCTTAACGATTTTGACGGCCCGCATGCCGCAAAAGGATTTGGTATTATTTGCGATGCCGCCGCCGAAATTGACAGCAAAGGAGGGGAAATAACGGATATACAGGATTTTGAGGAGGAAAAGGCTGACTAAATGAAGAAGTTGCTTCTTAAAATCTATCGGAAAGTAGAGGCTTTCCTTAATGAAATCGCGCCCGTTGGCTTTGAGGGTGCCCATGGATTCCATGTGGGAGAGGAACCCATTCCAGCGCCCGTTACGATTACCACTAATAATGCGGAAATCGAGCGACTAAGTTTCAAGGGTAAATCAATTTTCCTTCTAATCATAAGCAGGAACGGCGTGGATGCGGAAGTTGAGGTTTGCCGCATGTCAATGGAGAATATCGTTGAGGTTTTGGAGACTTACAATTATTCACCAAACCCTCATTTACAGGGGAAAACTCGACCAAACCAATTGGAGGAATACACCTTCACACTCTGGGAAATTATAGCATGAAAACTTCCATTACTCCCGTCTCTCAAGGAAGCCGCATTTACAATGCAGTAGATGCTCCCGGACATTTTCGAGGAATGGGAGTAGAAAAAGGTGTGAAAAAGCGCGGGACAAAGCCTTTGATTTATTCCGTTTATCGCATTAGCGGGGGTTTTGCCCACTGCGAGAGTTGGGATATTTTGGGAAAACATTATGATGAACAAATTCCAATTGGGAATCTTGTTGCTCATGGCCCGGAGAAACGATAGAATATAAATATATGACTCGACTTGAATTGGCAAAATCTTTGGACGTTAAACCCGAAGAATTGGACGAATTAGCAGTAGTCCACGTAATAGACGACGGCGCGGAGTGCTCCGTTGACGTTCAGGCTTGCCTGAGGAAGTGTTCCGATTACTAGCTTAAATGAAATTCCCCATCTATAAAACCTCCTCAAACTTCGCCGCACTCGCCGCGGAAAGGCCCATTGTTAAGGCGAGGATGCGCTACGATTGGCTTTCGACTCCAAATGGATATAGGGGCGGGCTGAATGTTTCCGCCGTATCTAGTAGGTACGGACGCCGATACCCTACCTTTGGGCAGAGAACGGAATTTAGTGACTTTATTGAAGGTGGATGGGATGAATTGAAGGCAATCGCCCGGAAGGAAGCCGAAAAGCATTTTAAGCCCATCCATACGCATGATGGGGAGTATGTTTGCGGAATTGTTCTAATTGAATGGGTGGAAAATCCCAAAACACCCTACCGCACCACTCTTTTCAAGAATTTATGCGCCGAGGAGTTTGGGCAAATGGATATTGCTACCCGCGTTGCGCGAGGCATGGGGTATAGGGTGTAGGAATAGGCGGCTCCAGAAAAAATAGCAAAAATAGTTGTTGACGGCGGGGGTGAATTGAATTAAATTCAGTTGGGGAATCTAAGATAGATTGCTGGCACCGGGAACCATCCTATACATGCCGAGCAAGGAAGCGGAAAACCGCCCTTCCCCACCTTCGCGAAATCTAATAACCTTATAGCCATTTATGCAATTCATCTGGACTCCAAAAGACATCATCTGCGGGCGCATTGTCTGTAAAAACCCCGAAGGGAAGAAGTTTAACCCAAATGACGGGTGGAATGCCAAGTGGACGAAAAAGATCGGCTATACTGGCGCAAGCTCCACGTATCACCCCGCCGAAGGAGAATTGTGCGCCTCTGGTGTGTGCCTTGTTTCCATGACGGATGGGATGGTAGAGAACGCCATGAGCAAGGAGAAATTGGCGGAATATCTCAATAAGGCAAATCTTATGCCAATGCCCCATGAGTGGTTTATCCAAGTTATGGGAAGCCTCCGCGATTGCTACGAAAACTAATAACGCCTAATTCCTATGAGCGAAGTCATTAAGATCAATACCAAAAGGGGGACAGGCATTTTCCTTACCCCAAACTCCGGCTCGACATTCCATGTTGACACGCATGAACGAGGTCTAGTTAATACGGAAACCCAAGGAATACTGTACCGAGGGAAGTTATTCAGGGTCAACGGACAGGGCGGAATTGATCCTGAAACCGGACTGTTTGAGTTTCAAACTTGGGAAAATGGAAATACCCTAAGGTACGTTAAACCCGATGATTCGGATTACTACAAAACGCGCGGCTTATTTTTCGATTCAACGAATCCTGGTATCTCCTGCAAGGGGCAGGTTGCCATTTACGAACTACTCCGTCACGAAATTAGGATGGCAATTTCCGCAAATAAAGAGCTTTTCGCCGCCGCGTTGCATAGGAGCGGCATGGAAAGGATGGCAAAAGATATTGCGGCGCTTACCAGGAAAGAGGCCGACTTGTTAAAGGAAGTTTCCGAAATCACCCATAAACGATGGGAGCTTATTACGGAATTTCAGAAAATATACCCGGAAAACAGTGAATTTATCGGAAATGCTACTCATAAATCTTAAAACAAAACATTGACACGCCGCAAATAATCGCTTAAAATATGCCATGAACTCTCTCACCGCCCGCTCTATTATCAAATCAATCTCCCGCCATCTTCGCAAGGTGCGCGCTTTCGAGGGAGGGCTGCAATATGGAGTGGATTACCCTACTTGGCATGCGTGCTACCCCCAAATGAGCGCAATCGTCAATAAGTGCGGAGAAAGACTCACGGGCCGCGCTGGAAACTTTATCCCTAACTTTTAATTCAAAACCGTGAAAACCGCCCCTAAAATCTCAGTTACCGCCGGAGACGTGGTGGAAATTGAATGCTACGGATCGAAATATCTCCTAAAAGTGACTCGCGTTTGCCTACGACGCTCAAAGAAGCATGACTTCCCTCCGACAATTTATGGAGACTATCTTTTAATCCATAAAGACATGGAGAAGAGCGGAAGGATTGGCGGGATTAGCGATGGAGCCTTCACCATGAGTAAGATTACCTCATTTAAGAAGCTGGCGAGGAAAACCCTTCTTCCCCCTCCGCCCAAAACAATTAAGGAGTATTCGCTTGAGAGAAATTACACAATTACTGTTGACGGTCGCAAGATCGGCACGGGAACTCTGGAGCAATGCGCTGCGTCTTTGGAGACTGAGTTCGGAGCAATGTCTATTCCGGTAGCCGATTTCCGAATTGGGGAGACAATGCGGATCAACACCCCCGGCGAGGATGGTCAAGAGTTTGACATTCTGGTACGTTAGCCGAGTTCCTTTTCCGAATTTATCGGGAGAAATAAAAAGAAAAAGGGTTGACGCCCGCCCAAAAGCGAACTAATTTAAGGCCAAATAACAGACTTATGACAAAAACCAAAACATACGACTTTCACTCGGACACCTCCCATGCTTGGCTCGCCGTCCCTCGCGCCGAAATTAAGGCACTGGGTCTGGAAAAGCAAATTTCTAACTCTTCTTATGAGAAGGATGGAATTGTGTATCTTGAAGAGGATAACGACTTTCTGAAATTCGTCGCGGCCAGTAAGCGCATAGGAATTGAGGTCAAGTGGAACGAATTGGATCAAGTGGACCCCTCACCGATTCGCGACTACCCTTCCTATCGCCAATAGCATGAAAACATCCCGCCGCAAATTCCTCAACCGTTTCGTCAACCATTTTGGCGAATGGACTGGATGCTGCAATGGCTCTCCTTGGGATTGTGGTGGAAAATCTGTTCGACTGCGCTAAAAATCTAAAAATATGTGCCTATCCTGTTGTTCGTCTATTCGCAGTCCCGAAAATCTCAAAATTTTAGAGGATAAAATCAAGGAAACAAAGTTTCCCATGCCTCCATGGATGATTGACATTGTGCCCGCCAAGGAATTTATCGAAAGTTTGCAGCCCGATCCTGAAATGGTGGGAAAATATGGAGCATTCGGAGTAATAAGTCATGTTTTTCTAAATAATCCCGTTGCTAACACCACCGTAGAATTAACCCAGGATAATCTGGCGGAAATCGAAGAGCATGGGCTTTGTGTTATTTCAACGGGGGTGGATAACACAAAAACAATATGGGCCTTGCAATGGAAAAACGGCTACGTTCCCAAAATTTTGGAAAAGCCCGTCAATCCAAGTGATTATGCCTATAAATTCGGCCAAGTATGGACCAAGGAAGGGTTCCGCTTTCCTGAGCCTCCCGAAAAATAATCAAAAATAATCATTGACACCCTTTCTTTTTAAGATTAACCTCTATCAGCTACCAAGCTGAAAACTAGAAACCAAACCTAAAAATATGATCTCAAAACTGCTCAGTAACTCCACCCACACAAGCGCGGAAACCGCGCACGTCATTCCTGACTGGCCCTATGGCCGCCGCCTTCGCTGTTCCAAGCGCGTTTGGATTGAAACCAAGCAAAACCAAGGCCAGCGCATCGTCACGCAAACGAGCAACCCGAAGCGGAACGACGACTGGAATAATGCCCCAAAGGCGAGCACTTATTCGGAAATGTGCTTTTTCGGCGAAAATGAGGAGGGGAAGCTGGAATTCGACTGCCTCACCTTCTACGCCGAGCCCGCCAAATTCGCGCAACTCCGCAAACTTCCTCTCGACGAGGGGCAACTTGCCCGCCTTGCCATCTGCGAGAAGCGGAGCCGTATTTATAACAAGGAAAGCTGGGCGAAGTGGGATGCGGAGCACGCCGTACCCGTCGCTAAACATCTGCTCGCCTCCGCATAATTTCGGGCGCAATAAATCCGCCCCACTAACCCGCAACGAACGAAAGGAGCGCCAAATGCTACAACGAATAGGACGTTAATGGAAAACGCACTCCCAAATTTGTAACCTGCACTCAAAAAGTGCGGGATGGTATTTGTACGGATATAACTCCAAGATTTGTGAATTTTTCTCAAAATAAGCGTTGACGAGCGAGGGGAATTGAATTAAAATGACTTATGAAACAGTTTGTACTCTTTTACGATAATCACGAAACCGGAGCCTCCGCTGTCATCGAGTTTCAAGGCACTTCTTACAATTGGATATTCACCCTTTGGGAATCTCTAAACCCCGACACAACCCTTACCCTTGTGGAAATATAACAAAACAAATCCAAATAACATGAAACTCCTCAATAATACTCTAATTTTTGAAAATCAAACCTGCTGGATGTGCGAAGGCAAGAAGGAAGTGGAACGCGGCATTACTTGCCCCCGATATAATAGGCCAGTTGTTAAGTTTCCTGACAGGAAATGTCCCAATTGCGGCGCGAAAAATCGCTATTCTCACAATCTCATAGGAACGCAAACCGTTAAGTGCTCCAATTGTGATGGAGTGGGGATTAAAATGGAAACCGAATTCGACGATCTGCCCCCGGCAATCTTCAATCAATTGGAAATTACCGTCATATCTCCGGGTAACGACAAGGAACTTCCCCCCAAAGGAACTCCCGTCAATACTGTCGCCGGTTGCACGGATTATGGGCGAATGAAGGGGGTTCTGGATTCCAAGGGGAAAGAAGCTGTAATTGCGGAGGTTCGTAGTTCCTATGAAACCTCCACTCATCAGGCGCTCTTTTTCCTGGAAAACAAAAAGGGGCGCTTCTGCGATAAGCTGGTCGTCCTGGTTCATGGTGGCGGGTGGACATGCTTCTCCATTTTTCTTAAAAAATAAGTAAAAAAAAGTTTGACCGCTGAAACATTTTGAATTAGAATCAGATATGCCTAAAACTACCTCTATCGCTCCCGCCGAACTCGCCGCCTATAACCACGGGTACGTTTTTCGCTACTTTCATGGAAAAAAAGAAGGTACGGACTACCATGCAAAATGGTTCTATGGAACAAATCCCAATCTGGCGGAAGCCTTTAAGAATGGAGTCGCTCTCGCCGAGGACGAAATTAAAAACCCGAAGAAATTCCGCGTGTATGTGGCGCAAAGCCAAAGCCCGCTCATTTTCCGCGCTGCCTGCCCCGCCATTGCCCGTATGAAAGCGGAGGCCGCAAACTTCACTGTCACTGACATCGCCCTCGAAAACGATGACGAAGCTCCCGCTCCCGCAATGGATGTGGAATTGGCCTTGAAATTGGCTGGAGTAGTCCATGAGAAGTGCGCCAATGGTGTTCCGCATGATATAGGAATTACCTTGGCCGAGATTGTCGCCACCCATAAATAATCCAAATATATGCAAGCCATCATCACGAAAAATCTTCCATTTACGGAACACAAACCCGCCCGCGTGAAAGCAACCACCGGAAACGGGGAACACTCCTTCACTCTTTCCGTGGGAAAGCTGGAGGAGTATCTTACCGAAAATAATCGCACTCAGGAAAACATTCACCGGGTATGCGCCGATCTTCTTGCCGTCGGATTAAACTGGAAAGGTACCCTCGTTGGCGGTGACACAAAGGATGGATTTGTCTTTGTTTTCTCTCCAAGGCCGGAAATTCCTAACTACCTTGGCGATGATGCCGCTATTGTGGCCGGAGGGATTATCGCCCGAGACTTTGGACTTAAAGACGCCCCTGACCCCGAACATCCCATGAGGCTATACGCCACCGCAGCAGGAGTGTTTTCTGGGTCGGGAATTGCCCGCCGAGTTCATCGCATAATCCAAAACGTCTGCGCCCAGCAATAAACTCCAAATATGAGCACTCTTCAACGTCACGCCGCACAATTCGGAACATTCGATGGAACGGGTAAATGGGAATCCATGAGGGCCAGCGTTAGCGCCACGATTAGAGCCGATGACAAGCCTCATACTGTCACTTTCACTACTTCAATCTCCCGTTCCATTGACACCTTCCCAAATAAAGGAAAGGCACTTGCCGCCGCAAGGGCATGGATTACCGATCTGCTTACCACTCGCGCAAAAAAGGCGGGGGAAAGGTTTAGGAGAATTGATTCAAATACCCTTTCCATAAAGGATGCCGCTGGAGCTACTGTTGCCACCGCTTCCGTTAAGCGATTGGATGAAATGTAAAAAGTGAAAGAGAAAAAATCCAAATAAGAGAGCATTTTATGTCCAACCTATCTACCGCCGCCAACAACTATATCAACGGAAATCATTCCGACGTTAAAGACCATATCTTCAAGGCTGACGAGCCACGGCAAAACATGCTTTTCAACCCCCCGGAAATTGTCGCGGCTAGGACGATGGATATTTTCGAGTATCTGAGAAGAAACCGCCCCGTAGAGGCAGTGAAATTCTCCCTCTGGATTCGCGGCATGGCAACCCGTTAGGAAATGCGGGAAAAATAAAAGAAAAAAAGGTTTGACGGCGAGCCGATTTTTCATTAAATTCAATCAGGGCAATCCCGCCCGATAAAACTAGAAACCTATGAACTACCTTGCCAAATACCAAAAACTCACGCCAGCTCAAAAACTGGAACGCGCCCGCCTCCGCCGGAATGATGTGTGGCGCTCCCTCTCTCACCTTATCTGCCGCCGGAGCAAGTAGGAAATCTAACCACCAAAAATATGAAAAGAATTATCCGCTGGACCGCCTCTTACGAAACCGTAGTGGAGGGAGACACCGAACAGGAAATCCAAGACGCCGCCGCAAATATCCCAGTGGATGTCCCCGGCTCACGGTATATGACCGACACTTGGGAGGTGGAAAATATCAACCGCAATCCAACTGCCGAGGAACTCGAAGAGCACGAAGCCCTTAAAGATTAGGAATATGACTACTCGCACCCGAAATTTCCGACACCTTCTCAATATGCTCGCCTTTTTCGCAAGTAATCCTGGATGGCACTCCTTCGCGCAGGACACTCTTACGAAAAAATGTGTCTCTCGCCTCGCTGGGCTTGGCTACTTGGAAGTGAATGAACATAAGCAAGCCCGCTACACTGGAAAAATTGTTGGCTAACCAATCCTATGAAAAGAACTTTCCTACTAGCAATAAAAGCTAACTCATACAGAGGGATTGTCGAAGGGAATTTTCTTTTCGATCTGGTTGGCGCACTAAACTACGCTTCCTTAAAAGAGGCTAAAATTCTATATTGCAGGGCCGCTCTTAAAAAAGGATTTAAGTGCCGCCCCGAAGATTGCACAATTTACGCCGTTATTCCTCTCGAAGCCTAAACCGAATCCTATGAAAAGATTTAATTTTAATTTTAGTTTCCATCCAATTGATAGTGACGGAAATGGCGGCAAATCTGCCGTTATTGGACTCTTTTGCGAAGGAATTCCTCATACGTGCGGCCTTTACTTTGCATCTACCACGGAAGGAGCATACTTCCAGAGTAGCTATATCTTTAAGGGGGATCATCCAGTTCCCTGCGAAACGGAGGATAAAACCGCCATTGATTCCGAGGAAAATGTGCAAAAGCAGCTAATCGCTCGCGCGGTAACTCTCATTCTCAAATATCACGCCGACAAAATTAACAAGTAGCCGATTTTAATTCCAAATGAATCGCCGCACCTAACCGTGCGGCTTTTCTATTTTTTACTGGACGTTGTAATTACTTTGGTTAAAGTTGTGACGCCACCATGAGTAAAAACTGATACTCCTAATCCTTTTTGGTGCCTAAAAAATAGTTCGCTTTTTGTTAAAATTTGCCTTGACGCCCCCTTTTTATTCTATAAAGTCTGTCCATCAGCCTAAAATAAACCCTTAAAACCTACTTAAAAATGAAAACCACCACGGGAAACGTAAAAATCGGAAATCGCTTCTTCTTAACGGAGCGCAATAATTACTCGGACTTTCGCTTGGCTATATGGAGGGAACTGGCACAAAATTCGCTTGACGCGGGCACTCCAAAAATAGACATCACTCTCTCTCAGGATGAAGACGGAAATTCTCGAATCGTTTTCCGGGACGAAGGGAAAGGAATGAGCAAGGATATTTTACTTAATACATTCATGGTAGTTGGAAATACTGCTGCAAAAGAAGGGAATAGCGCGGGGGGCTTTGGAAAGGCAAAAGTTTTGCTCGCGTTTGCAAATCCAAGCTATAAAATAACCTCCTTTAATTATGTATGCGAGGGGAGCGGCGCGGATTTTACAATTGAAGAAGGGAAAGAGTTTGTGCGCGGATGTTCTTTTGAAATTGTTGTTGAATCCTCGGCGGAGAGCATGAAGGAGAAGTTGTTGGAATTTATGGATTTGAGTTACCTTCCCTACACTCGCGTTTATCTCAACGGAGAAAGCATCAATAAATCGCTTCATCGCGGGAGGAAGGTGCGCGATCTTTCCTTTGGGGAGGTTTGGGTGAATAAAAGCGGGAAAAAGAATCTTCTCATTGTGAGGGTAAATGGAATTGCAATGTTTTCGTCTTATATTGCAGTCCCCGCTCAAGTGATATTGAATATCGCGCCGGAAAAGAGTCGGGATATTCTGCTCTCCAATCGGGACTCTCTTAAATACTCCTATCAACAGGAATTCAATCTTTTTATGCAGGAGTTGGCAGTGGATTGCGTTACGGCGCTGGATGATAAATCCAAGCGGTTCACCAAATACGTAAATAAGGCCAAATTCCTGAGCAAGCGAAAGAAAACCGAAGCCACGATTGCCCCTGCCGATACCGGGGAGAAGAATTTTTGGGAGGAAAAGCCCGCTGAAATTACTCATGCGGAAAAGCCCGTTATGCGGAGGGATTTTGGACAATGTGAGAACGCCCATTATACGGAGCAACAGCTTTGCCCGATACTCGCGAGCATGGTTATCGTAAATGAGTGCAATGACCAGAAAATCGTTAACCTGATTAAATTCTACGATCCAACGAAAGGAACTATCGGCAGCAATAGGTATTCCTTTATTAAGCAGTGGTACGCGGTAATTGATAAAGCTCTCGAAAAATATCTGGAAATGACGGGACAGGAAAACATTAACTTCGCAATCGGTCTGGTCTTTGACACCAGCGAGCAAACTACACTGGCGCAGCATATTTATTCGGACGGAACGCACTATTTCCTTATCAATCCCATCTTGCGAGACGGTAAAATGAGATATTCCATTAACAAGCGCGGGGACGCATACAGACTGCTCTCCAAGGCGACGCATGAAATATCCCACGCCTCATACTCCGGACACTCACAGGATTTTGCTTACTTTAGGGATGCTCTTTTCGAGGAATGCCTACAAGATATGAGTGAGTTTTTTCAAGCAATTAAGGACGCCAAGTAAGGAAGTTAAGTAAAATATCAAAACAATCCTAATATGAACGGAATACTCCTCCTCTACATCAATGGTTTCTTCGCCACGGCGCTCTTCCTTTACGTCATCTGGAATTTTATTAAGCGACCAGCGATGCGCCCGATAGAATTCTTTTGGACGGCGGTGGTAGCTCTACTCTGGCCGATAGTCTTCGTTTTCACTTT
>JAUKPQ010051896.1:0-28220 GCA_032273045.1 Chloridella minuta | reverse complement strand
AACTCCAAAAATCATCAATGCCCCACTCATCGTAGTTTGGCGCAGAATTCCAATTTATAATAGGCATATTTTTATAATTTTAATTAAACAGTAAAGTTAGGCAATTTTAACCATTACACAATTGTCCTCTTTATAACCCAATTCTTGTAGTTTCTTAATGCTATCAGACACTTCTTGAACTGCTTTTTTTCTTGCACCTGCTTGTTGGGCAAGAATTTGCGCACGAGTTAGTACAGGAGTTAACGCCCCGTAACTTGGGGTATCATAACTTGTGAAATTCATAAAGTCATTCATTTCGTCAGTTGTAATATTATGCTCTTTTTTTAACAAGCATATATTTTTTGTCAACTCTCTTGCTTCTGACATTTTTAAAGCAATTTCTGCAACTTGTTCAGGAGTAACTAATTGCGTTCCTGTTGGCGGGACAGAAGTTGTTGTCGAATCAGGTGCGCCTAAACCAAGTGACCCTGTTGTTGGTGCTGATGATTTTGGTCTGAAATATAAAAATGCTCCAACTCCCGTTAAAGCCAAAACCCCAATTATTAATGCAGTCTTATTCATAACTTATTTTTTATTCTTTAATAATTCATTGTACTGATTTAAAGATGCTTGGGTAACTCCCACAACGTTCTTTAATCTCGCTTCTGTTTTAACTCCAAAATCTCCGTCAACAACAAGTTGCTTTAATGCTTTTTGAAGAATGGTAACTTCAATTCCTTTAGAACCTTTCTTTAAAACCTTGTTCCAATCAGCAATGCTGATAACACCGTCTTCTGATACTTGACCCTTTGCGATTTCAGCATTTTGCTTACTTTGTTTATACAAGTAATAAGCACCTAAAACAATTAAGCCAATAGACACAAACAATACTTTTTTATTATTATCCATAACTATACGATTGGAGTTGTTGCTAATGGTGGAACTTCCAATGGCGGGTCTAAATGACTTCCGTCTTGTGGAACTTCTGTATCGTCATTTTTAGGGTTAAAAGAAATGTTTCCGTTTTTTATTTTGCTATATAAAAAATAAACTCCAACACCAAGCAAAACTGCTCCAACTATGTAATACCCTTTTGCCATTTTATAATTCATTTAAACTTATTTCTTCAACTCCTTTGGCTTTTTTTAAAGCAACTTGAGTAATTATTCCGAAATCTCCGTCAATACCATCTTTATTAACGCCTGTTTGTCCTAATTCAGCATTATAATCTTTTTTTAGAACTCTTTGTAATTCTGCTACTTCTGCGCCTTTTGAGCCTTTATAAAGAACTTTATCTCGGTCTAATGCGTCTTTTTGCAAATCAGCAGGTTGTGGTTTTGGTAAATTGTGTAACCATCGACCAACTAAGTAAACGCCCAATATAACTAAACCTCCAATAACTAAAAACTTTTTTTGTTTTGCATCTAAATTCATAATTTCTTGTTTTTTAAATTTAATTTGGAGGGTACATTCCATAATCTACTTTTGGTCTATTACTTAACCAAGTAGATAATTCAGTTTCTAATTTCAACTCTTTAATTTTAGCGTATGCCAAATCGTTTCTTTTTTTAATGTTGCTTAACATTTCTTCCGATGGCGCAGTTCCACCTTGATATTTAGTAACTGCGTCTTCAAACAATGCGATTTTTTCTTGTTCAGTCAAAGGTGCAACTGCATTTACAACAGTTTTGTCTTTGTTTTTTTTCCAAAGGTAGTAAGCAACAACCGCTACCCCAAGTCCTATTAATAAATTTTTGTTTTTCATAATTTTATTCTGCTACAATTTCTACATCAGGACTTCCATTTGCTTTTACCAAATCTCTTCCCCATTTTCTAAACCAAATTTTTTCTCCTGAACTATGCAATTCATATCCGTTCCAACTTACAAGGTCGGCACTTTTACCCATTTCATAGTCTTTTTTTGCATTACCTAATTGAATTGTTCCTGTTCCGTCTTTTCTCAATGTGACTTTGGCTTTAGGTTTTATAAAAAATAAAACTACACCCGTTAAAACGACTGCGCTTCCAAGAATCAAAAAAACTTTTTTACCGTTGGTCATTGTTAATTAATTATTACTTGTGGCGCAATATTGTTTACGCACTTATACATAAAGTCTTGTTTTCTCGCATCACGGGTAGCACCAATTGCACCTTTACCATCGTGTGATTCCCACTTTTTTTCACAATCAGCATTTAAGTCAACTTTTACTTCTGAACCATTCATAAAAGTTCTTTTTCTATTGTGGTAGAAAAAAAAACCAAGAACTAAACCCAAACCAAATAATAAAATGTTTCTTTCGTTCATATTACTTAATCATTACTCAATAAAAGCCCAAATACAAAAGCCCCTATTACAATTAATTTTATTTTTTTATCGTCTTCTTCTTTTCCTTCTTGCTTGTTAGGTGCTGAAACCGTATCATAATTAATAGCGGAAGAACCAACTCTAACACTACCCCCAAATGCGTTTGGCACATTTACAACTAACCATTCGTTATACTCCCCACCAATAGGTCTAATATCTTGTGCGTAAATGTCGCCTTGAACTCTTGTTCCTGCTTTTAGTATTCCACCTTGCTTATAAGGCAAGTTATTCCCGAAAAACGGCATTATTGAAAAAAATTGATTGCTACCTGCTTGTTGCGCTTGTAAATCTAAAAGACGTTGTTTTTCGACTTCTATTTTATACTTATCGTAAGCAACTCTATTTGCCTCTTGCTCCGAAGCAGTCCAAAGTAAATTATAAGGAACATCTTGATTTAAAACACCCGTTACACCTCTTCTTAAAAGTTTTTCGGGATTAACCATCATTCTGTCGCCAACAGATTGTGTCAAACCATTACGGTAATCCGTAAGGCTTTGCGCCAATGTTTCTATTCTATTTTGCTCTAATAACGCTTTTTGTTGAGCCAAGTCAACAGTTTCTTGAAAATTTTTAGCGTCTATTTTAACCCCTCCAAAACTACCCATAATTATTATTTAGTTGTGTTAAACTTTTTGTACGCAACATAACCTACCAAAAGAGCAAGTACCCCAATCATAGCATATTTCATATAATCAGGCTTTGCGATTGGAGCGTCTTCAGTAACGATTACAGTTTCTTTCATTCCTCCCCCTGAAGTTCCGTTTGCGTTAAGCAAATCGTCAGTTTCGTCATAAGGAAGACTATTTAAAGAAGCATATAGTTTTTTAGTTTCGTCAGCCGACATTGTGAAGCCTTTTTTGTAGTGTTTCAAAACTCTTTTTAACGTGCTTAAAGGGTTAATGATAGTATTGATTACCAATTTTCTATCTTGTAAGTCTTTAATCGAATTATTACCGTAATACACATCTTTGCCATCAACGGCAAACATTGAAATTGTAAAATCAAATCTACTAATGGTTTCTAATGGATTTGGTCTAAATATTTTAATTAAATCGAATGTGTTTCCTTTGTAGGTAACTTTCATTCCATTTTCGCTTTCCCAAATTACCTTACCTCCATTAGAGATAAAGTGATTTTTTGCCTTGTTAAATTCAGAAAGACTTGGAAAAAAAACATCACAATCAGATTTAAGAGGTTTGTCTGAAAAATAATCTCTCAAAACACCACCTGCAATCCAAGCGTTAATTCCGTTTCTTCTTAACTCTCCAAGAATCAAATTGTTGAAATAAACAAGTGTTAATGTCTTGTTTACTGTAATTGGTTTATTTGCCATAGTTATTCTGATTTGTTATCTAAAAGTAAATACCCAACTAAAAGTATCACTCCTACCATTATTAAATTATTTTTATCCTCAAAGAAGCCTTTTGTTTCTTCCGTGTTTTGTACTCCATTTGTAACAACAGGTGCATCTGTTGGCGGAGGTGTTACAGGCGTATCAGTTGGCGGAGGTATTACAGGATTATCTAAAATAGGTTTCATTTTAGGATTTGGATTTTTACCAAAACCTACACCTAATTTTGTAGTTAGTGGTGTTGATTCAACCACTTTTTGTAAAAAACCGTCATAATTATTTACCTCCACAGTTGGTTTAAAACCTTTAAGCCCTCCAATTGGCGTAACGTATTTCGGAACATTAATTAGCATAACTTTTTTATCAACAACAAGAACACCTTTATCGTTATTGTATTTTTTGAAGTCAACAACATTGACCACATCGCCTTTTGAAAATCTTAAATTATAAAATGATTCTTTAGGTAAATTATAAGGAACGCCATCTCCTTTTTGCTCCATAATTTGTTCTGCTTCAGGACTAAATATTTCTTTCTCATAATCATACAAAAAAACGTATTTTCCTAAATTCCCGTCTTTAACAAGAGGCAGAATTTCCAATACTTCAATTTCATTAAGAGGGATTTTTGATAACTCTCTTTCTTTATTAGGAATAAGAGTATCTATTTTTTTTCTATTAAGTGCCATAACTTTTATTTTTTAATTTGATTAATCGCCTTTGCTGAATAAAGCATACCCTAAAAGAAAAGCACCTGCTATTATCAGTAAATCTTTGTTGTCATATTTTGCGGGAACAACTGCACCGCTATTTGCTTGAACTCCTGCCCCGTTATTTGTCTGAATTAATTCATATTCACCAATAGACAATTGAGGCTTCATTACATCATTATTAGTGTTTGTAAAAACTCCATTAGCAATGTAACCTATTAATGTTTCGCCTTTTTTTACCGTCCTACAAGGATTATATTCCGTAGTTCGATACAATGCTCCGTCACTAATACATTTCCCCACTTGTTTGTCAACTAAAGATACTACCGACACTATCGGCAACTCTTTTAATTTACCGTCTTTTAAAGCAATGTCAAATTGGTCTTGATGTGTAGCGGTTGGTAAAAACATTACACTTCCTTTTGAGTAAGGTAATTCCTGAACACCCGACTGCCCCATTCTATTTTCCCATCGACTGTAAATTATAAAATCTTGAACAATCAAATATGGTTTTGGCTTAACATAAGGCTTAACCTCAACAGGTGTTGTTGTAATTGAAATAGGTTGTTGCTTGATGTTAGCACCATATAAAATTCCTGTCGAAACAGTAATCGCTAAATTATCGTCAACTTTTCTTAAATATTCTTTAAGAATTGTAAATTCTTGTTGTTTTTTTATATCTCCAATATTACCAAAAAAGCCAACTGCTTTAGGAGCATAAGGGTCAGGCTCAACGTAATTAGGATTTTGAATAATTGCATTATTGCCCTCAAAACGAATTACATTTACAATATTGCCTTTTGAAAAAGTACCTACTTGTGGTTCTGAATTTACTTTAAGAGGTTGTGGAAATAATGCTGACAAATTCAAATTTTTTATTCCTCCTGTTCCATCGCCATCAAAATTATAAGTAAGTTCTCTTTTGATACCAAAATTTGAACTTGGTAATAAATTATAAGTGTCCCAAAAACTCCGTACTTTATAATCATAAATTAACTCATACTTCCCCAATTTCTCAACAAAGTCAATTGGATTTTGTTTAATAATAGAAACCCCTTGTTTAATTGGTGTTTTTATTAATTCTGTTGGCAACATTGTTACTTCTTCCATAACCTATATTTTTTTTATCTAAATACTATATTGTCTTTTTCAAAGTTGTCGATAAAGTTTTTAATCTTATCGTAACGCATTTTATTCTCTTGACTTGGATAGTGTTCAAAAACTTCTAAAAACGCTTCACACGCCTCAATTCTTGGATAACCAAGCCCTAAATAAATCAATAACCCATTCAAATCTGCTTCGCTTTCATCTTGCATATTTTCGTTAACGTAGAAATGACTAAACTCGTGACAAAGAATAGCAAATCTCATAGGTATCGTATAGGTGTCAAATTGTTTTTTAGAAACCTGAATACGACCTGTCATTCTTGAAATTCTCGCAGGTGTAGTAAGTTCTTTGCCTTTTGAATCTATAATAGTTGGCAACAACTCAATCATAAAACCTCCGTTATCCGACTGATACGATTTGTTTGCTTCCAAATAAGGCTCATTAAAACAAAACCTTTGTGCAAAATCTACAAAATAAGCAATAGTTGGATTGTGAATATCAACAACGTCAATTCTTTTTTGTAACGGTGTTTTGTCAACAGAAACAACTTTAATGTTATTATCTTGACTTTGCGGAGAATTGCCCTTTCTATCATCATATACTGAAATCACAACGCTTTTAGAGGTGATTGGCATACGAACGTAAAAAGTGTAATCAGAATTTACAGTTTTATATCTGTCTGTAAAAACAATTTTAGGTCTTTCCTCGTCAAAAATCTTAATTCTAACTTTAGTAGGCATTGTTACTGCAACTTTGACTACCAAGCACATCTCTTCAAATCTTGTATCTAACCTTAAATTCATACTACTTTCTTTTTTGATAAATTTTATACCCTATTGCCCCTGCTATAATTAGCACGGAAAGTAGAATAACTGTTTTATTTAAACCTACGAATGAATTATCAGGCTTTTTACCCGCTTTAGGAGGGTCAATTCCTAAATCAATTCTTGACTGACTAATTGTGTCTTGTAACCAATCAGCATCATCTATTTCGCCCTGCATATTTGAAAAATTTTCAAATTTCTTGTTTACCAAAAAATTGTTTTTATCTTTCTCACGTTGAATCCAATCAGCAAAACTTAACGTAGTTCCGCTTTCTCTCCACAAACGATTTGGGCTTTTTACACTTGTTTCCATAATTTATTTTGTTGTTGTTTTTGGTGGTGGTGAAGTTGCACCTGCTTGTATTTCTGCGTCAACTTCAAGTCTTGGTTTTAAGAACCCCTTATAGATGTAAACTAATAGACCTATTGAAGCCCCAAACATTATGATTCCTATTATTTTTTTAGTTTCCATAAGGTTAATTTTTATGATTCAAGGAATTGCCCTTGTCCTGTTAATTCAGTTTGTTTTTTAGTTCCAATAAAAGGCTCAATAATTTGACTTATCGATTCTTTTATACTCGAAATTGGGGATTTGACACCTCCTGTTTCAAAACCTAGAATACTTGGGTCAATAGGAACATCATCAGCAAAAATACCCGAAGTATGACTTAACGGTGTAGTAGCATTTTCTGAAGATTGCTTCATACTTAAACTATGTTGTTTCCAAGCATAATAAGCCAACACACCGCCTAATGCTAATAATCCGTAAAACATTGTATTCTTATTCATAATAATATTTTTATTTTTTAAAAACAAGGTGGTACTACACAACCTATGTTACCCATTGTAACCCCTGAAAATAAAGGTTGAACTTCTTGCGGTTTTTTATGCTTCTTAACGTAGTTTTCGTACATTATGAAAGCGGAGTAAATAATACCCGCAGATACTACTAATAAAGCCCCAACTTTTACAACTTTTTTCATACGTTAAAGTTTTTTAATGCCAAAAATCCAAACAACCACTAATATAGCAATTGTAGGAACAATAAACATCATTTTTACCTTTTTTTCTTCGGCATCAATTATCGCTTGTTTTTTTGCTTTGTTAACTCTTGGGTCGCCTTGAACCACATCTGTAATTTCAGTTGAATCATCAACCTTTTCCAAAATGCTTAAAGGAACTTCAAACGGTGTCATTTTAGCATATCCAAATATAATGTTTGGGTTTTTATTCGGTACGTTTATATTTGCTTCAAAAACATTTCCCTTTTTAAACACCAAATCCTCGTAAGATTTACAAGGTGTTTTGGTAGTAAAAGATTCTACAAAGTCTTTACATAACTTTGCAGTAAAATCTTCCTTAAATTTATATTTAGGGTGCGGAAATGAAACCATAGTTAATTACGCAGTTTGGCTTTTTTTCCAAGCACGACCTACAAGATAAACTAATCCAAATACCACTACTGCTGATACTCCGATATAAACCAAATTACTTGTTGCACTTGGTTTTTTGTTGTCTTCATAAAAATTGTCCATTTTGTTTAATTTTAATTGATTAATATTTTTTTTTAAAGTTATTACTTTATAATTTTTGTTGTAAGAATATTATTTCTGTATAGACTCTGTTATTTTTTGGCTACAATAATCCCCTTTTGCGCAATAACCATCTCTCGCCCAATAACCAGCCAAACTTGTAGGGCTACTTCTACAAATCATACAATTTCCTTTGCGACTACTAATTTTTCCATCTGCTCCAAAGAAACCTTCTGAATTTCTTTTTGGTTTGTTTAAATAAGCAATTAATGCTATTACCCCTACTACTGCTAAACCTCCGATGATATACTTTTTTTCCATTTTTTTTAATTTAAAGATTAATTAATTATCTAACGCATCTGTCACCTTGCTTACAACGACCATATAAAGCCCAATAGTTTGACAATCCTCCTTCACAAACAGTACAACCAGTTCTGCTTGATAACGATGCTTTCATTCTACTCGTTCCTCCGTTTGCTCCAAAGAAACCCTCTGAATTTTTTCTTGGTGTTTTTGGCTTTAAATAAGCGAATAATGCTAATGCACCTACTATCGCTAAACCTCCGATGATATACTTTTTTTCCATTTTTTTTTGAATTACTGATTAATGTTTTTTAACAATTTTGTCCATAAATAAATGCAGATTCATAATCAGAACTACTAATTATTTGATATGTTGTAATAATATTTGTTCCGTTTGAATTTACAAAACCACCATTTACAAAAGTTGCACTCGGAATTTCAGGTCGCAATCTATATTGAAATCCTTTACCTGTTGGTGTCATAGTTACAACCCTATCGTATCTACCACAAAAAGTTTTAATCACTCCCGTATTAGTAACTACCTGTCTAACAAAATTATTAGGCAAATTACAAACCTCTTGTTTTATTGGTAAAATTCTCCCACCCGCATTAAAGAACCCCTCTGAATTTTTTCTTGGTGTTTTTGGCTTCAACAAGTAAGCAACAAGTGCTATACCACCTATTACTGCTAAACCACCTACTAATAATTTTTTGTCTTTTAAATTTTCCATTTTACTGATTTTTTAAATTAATTACTTTTGACTTGCTTTCCAAGATTTTCCGATAATGTAGGTGTAACCGTAAACAACCCCAAGAGAAACTACTAATCCGATTACTGCGAATAAAATATTTGGTTTTTTCATTTTACTTTTTTTTTAAAAATTTTTAGACTTAACTATCGTGTTCCCTGAATAATAGATGTCGCTACTGCATTATTGTTCATAATTAAGCCCTGCCCAAATAAGGCTGATTCGGCATCATTAGTCCAATTAATTTCTCTAATTCTTGGAGGGCTTAATAACTGCTCAAGATTAATATCTTTTAAGTACAATTGCTCTTCGATTGTAAATGGATTTTTTTCGTATTCAGTTTGAAAGTAAGCGAAATTATCACTAACCGCCATTAAATATTTAGGTAGCAATTCCACCAATCTATTAACATCTGATTTTGGAAGTTCTGCAAACACAACTTTCAATCTATCGTAAACTTCTGAAAACTTCTGTGTTTTAACAAGTTTTACATAATCTCCTAAAGTTGCAGGGTCATTTTGATTAAAAACAGCATTACTTTTTATCAACATTGCGGTTCTATCTGCCAAGTTATCCATACTATACTTAAAAGAATTACTAAAGTAATTTCCGTATGGATTATTTAGTTTCCAAACAGACCCTACAAAACTTCCGTTTCTTACGTCTTCTTCATTAGCAGTCCAATATGTTGTGTCTTGAAAAGTAAATTTAGGTAGGTTTTTTAATTTAGCATCTGCTAACGCCTTGTCATAATCAATTTTAGCCTGTTTTTCTTTTTCAGCCCAAAATCTTCGATTTATTACATTACTGCTTTCCTGTGTCAAGAATTCTTTTGGAATAGCAACTAAAAGGCTTATCCATTTAGTTACAACTTCTAACGCTTTTTTAGTTGCTTCTGTAGTTGAGTAACGACCCGTTAAATCTTCAACAGGTTCAGCAGGTAAAACAGGAGCAGTATTTATTAGAACGTTTGTAGCAGGTGGTTGAGCAGTTGCCAATGCTGATGCTAACATAAGTGCATCTGCATCTGCTTTTGCTTTATCTTTTGCTTTTTTGTTAGTTAAGTAAAGCCCTCCTAATATTGCAGAGCCTAATAGAATTACTAAATTACTTGTTTTCATATTTTTTTATTTTTTTATTTTTTTATTTTTTATGTACAATTATGCTTGTAGCAACTCCGCCTATAACTGCGCCAATAAGACCCGCAACATAAACATTTTTGTTTTTCCAATAACCAATCATAAGACCTAAAACAAGTCCTGTAACCGCACCGTTTACCGATGCTTGAGTAGTAACCATAAGAATTTCTCTTTTGTCCTTACTCGCTATGTCTTTTGCCTGTGCTAAAAAATTTTGCATAATTAATGTTTTTAATCTTTATTTCGTGTAACTGCGAAAATTATAACGCTAATCAAAACTAATCCACCAACGCCCAATCCAATATAAAGAGCCGTGTTGCTCTTCTTTGGCGGTTCTTCGGGTGGCTTTCCGCCTCCTTTATTTGCTAACTCAAGAGCCTGTTGATTTGCTAAAGCAATTGCATATTGCGTGTCAAGTTGTTGTTGTTGCGCATTTGCTTGACCTTGTGCATTTTGAACCGCTTGATTATTCATAATCAAACCTGTTCCAAGCCCAAGTACACTTGGCAAAACTGCCTTTACTAATCCTCCCCAATCAAAAGCCATATCTTTATTTTTAAAAAGTTAATGTAGTTATGATTTGCTCTAACCAAGAACCATATTCTTGAGTGAAAGTTGGATTTTGATTTAAACCAATAAATACACTCTCTACCAATTGGTCAAGTGTGTATTCAGGTGCAGGTGCAATTACGTTATTACGCAAAAGTATTTCTGCTACTTCAGTAGGGTACATTCCAACAGAACTACCAATTATCTTCGATAACATTTGTTCATCTATAACCATAACTTTTTATTTTTATGAAGATTTAGGTCTTGCGACAAAATAGATAATAGTACCTATTACGGCTACTCCAACTAAACTTAATACAACAATAGTAGTTGTACTCATTTTTTTATCGGGAGTGTCGTCTTTTATATCAACTTTTTTCCCCGTTGTAGGGTCAATATAAGTTTGACTTCCCGCTATTATTGCGTCTGCCTTTGCTTTTTCTACTATCGCTCTCGCTCTTGCAATTTCAACGTTTGTGTTATTTGTATTCAAAGTACCAATTAATTTGATACCGTCACTCAAATAACCCCCTAAATTCGCTTTAATACCTGACCACCAAGTAGCTTCAGATGTATTTGAATTGGTGATAGACGGTGTAGGTAAAGCAGGGTCAGTATTTGAATCTTCATCAGTAGTTGTGAAGTTCATATATCCATTTCCACTCATTTTCATATACCCATCTCCACTCATTTTAAAATATTGAGCAGTTTCTCCAATTCCACTTGCAACAACATTTGAAACATTTGGGTTCATAATGAAATTATTCAAATCTTGGAAATAAGATTTTGATACTTTCAACAAATTAGCCATTAATGTAGCAATTTGTTGGTCTGAAGAATTGTCGTTAACAACGATACCGTTTTTAACTAATAAAGCAATCATTTGGTTTCTATATAATCTTACAAGTAAGACTAATGTTAATGCTCCTGTTTGAGCAGTAGGTTTTGAATTTGCCATTTTTTTATTTATTTTTTAAGATTAATGCAGTCGCTATAAACAATGCTGATACTACTAAAATAACATTTGTTTGGTTTGCCAATAAATGTGTACTTGCAGAAGCATCATTTTGTGTTGTTGTTGCAGGTACAGGAGCAACTTTTCCACTACCCGTAACATTGAGATAATGTAAGTAATCATCATTCATACGACTTTTGTTTCTACAACTATCGCAATCGCAACTTTTACCTCTTTCATCTTCTCTTTTAGAGAACATCTCTAAAATAATATCTTTGTCAGGGTGGTTTTCCATAACTTTTTGCAAAGCAGGTTCTCCAACCTTGTCAACTAATTGACTTAATCCCATATCAGCACAATCAATCGCATCATAATTAAATGAGTTCATTATTTGTTCTGCTACTCTTGGATTGTAATCCGCAACATATTCATATACGTTCATAGTTCTTTAGTTTTAAGCAAAAAAGAGCAAGTAGAAATGAATCAAACTTGCTCTTTTTCTAAATTATACATTAATTCGTTATACCATTTCTGATAATTACGCTCTTAACTTAATGGTTTGTCCATTAGTTACAGGAGGTGTTCCGAATTGTCTGCTTACAGGTTGACCACCTAATGCTCTCGCAAGGTTGATGTTGTCAGCAGGGTAGAAGTATAACGATACAGTAGCGTTTGCTAACACTTGAGCAATGATTATTTTTGTAAAACCATCAATACGGTAAGCATACTTCATTGCAACGATATTCGTTTGTTGCTGATATGGGTCAATTGTAGGCACTAATGTTTTTTGTGCTAAATTACCATTTGCATCTCTCGTGTTTACTGATAACGTTTGTAAAACTTGGTTAGCAGTAGCCGATTGAATATAAGTTAAACCAACAGAATAAGGATTATTCATAAATTGGTATAACATCTCTTGGTAAGTGATGTCAGGAATACCTGAACTGATTGTGATAGAACCGATTGTTAATGAACCATTAACAAATCCTGCGTTGTTAATGAATTGGTAAGAACCAAGTACATTAAAGTTTGCAACTGCTGACCCTGATGTAGAAGTCACGTTTACGATGTAGGGTTGCGATGTTTGAATATCTTGCTGACCCATTCCTCCGTCTGCTCTAAAGAAATCATCGCCTGTGAAAGACAAGTCTTGGTCGATGAATCCGTCAGCATTTGAGAAAGATTCCATTGCACTCTGACGTGCATTTGATAAATATCTTCTTACGTTTGACATTTTGTTTTGTTTTAATATTTTATAACTAATTTTTTTTACTCGTTTTGGACACCTAATTACGCTTTTGGAGCAGTAGCAGGAGCGTCATCTTTTTTTGCTAACAATGTTGTTTGAACATAATTTGCAATTAAAACGCCTACCACAACAACGGCAACACTTTTTAATAAAGGAACAATTTCATTTTTCATTTCAGAATGATTTTTTTGTTTAAAACTTATTTTTAATGATAATTATTTACAGAAATAATATCAAAGCCAAATTTATAGCATATATTCAAATCAAAATAAATTGATACTTACTTTATCAATAAATAATGAAGTTGTAATTATTTATTTTAAATCGTGAAAGTTAGTAGAAAAAAAAACGCACCGTGTTGGTGCGCTTTAGTTTATGGTTTCATTATGAGTATAAAGGTAGAAACAACACCTAACATAGAAAGCATCTTATAAAGGAACGTAGTACCCTTTTGCTTTGATAATTCTTTTTTAAAAGTATTGGATATTTCCTCCTGCTTGGTAAACATTTCGTCTTTCTTTGAAATAATCAAATTAAGGTCGTCTTTCTGTTTGCCTAAAGTGTTTATAATACTGTCTTTAAGCACTACCTCTTTTTTAGTTAACGCTAAATTGCTTCTAACTAACTTTATCTCTGCCTTACAAACATCTCCACTAACAAGGTCTTTTGCTATAAGCCTTGCAACAGTCGTGTCTATGACAACACTACTCTCTTGTTTCTGTGGAGTTGGTAATTTTTGAGGCGTAACGGTCTGCGAAATACTTCTCCCACATACGAGCATCATAAGACTTAAACTTATCAATTTGAGTTTTTTCATATCTTTTTAGATTTTCTATTTTTGCATTATTAACGTTTACTGCTTCGTGTATTCTTTGAATTCTTGTATTAAAAGTATCAATTTTTTTGTCTAAAGCCTTTTCAGATTCGTAGATAGCATTTATCTCGTCTTTTAGGTTTATAATTTCTTTTTTGATATAGTTTACTTTTTGAACCTCTTTACCATTGCTGAACAAATTAAAAACTTGAAAGCAAAATACCAAAGACATCATCAATATCAACAATGTAATCTTGTTTGAAAGTGCATTTTTTAAATCTTCCATATTAACTTTCATTTTTAGAAATTAGACCGTTACTTTCAACTTTTATTACCCTAACGTTGCTTGGTTGTTTTACTATCCAATCTGTACGTCTGATACTATTTAACCTTGCTTTTTCTATTCGGGTAATACAAACCATATTTGATTGATTCCCTCCAAGAATATGATAACAAGAGTTATCTTCCCCAACATAGATACCAACGTGTCCGCCTCCATTTCTTTTAAATGTAAGAATATCTCCAAGCATTGCTACTGATTGCTTTGTACCAAATTTACTCCAATTTAAAGCCCACAATGATTGTTTAGGTGTTAAATTAGTTACCACTCCTGCCCTCTTGCAAACTTCTGCCATAAATAAGCCACACCAAGCGATTTCATCGGAGGTATATATTTTTTCAAGACCTAAATCTTTAGCCCACCCCATAATAATATCGCTATGAATATTACCTACAATTTCTTTAGTGCCTAAAAGCAAATTTGCTTGAACTAAAATTTTAGGAGAACCCTCTTTACTTAAATAACTGTACGACATATTATTCTATGGTTTGATTAGTTTCAGAACTGCCTTTTTTTGCTTTTAAAATTCTTTCTACAATTGTAGTTGCGCCCTCAAGAGAAATATAAATAGAAGAAATTATTACCCAATCTTCGCTTTCGACATTTCCTGTAAAGAGCGCAATAGAGCCAATTACAAAAACCAATAATTTGCGACTAATCCATTTTGACTGAATACTGTCTATAAATTCTTTTCTACTCATACTTCATTTTTTTTTAGGATTATTATAGTTTCTTAGTGTAGATTAATTTTCAAAAATAAAAAAAAATATTAACAATTATTCGCTGAATCGTATTCTTTTCTTATTTCAATCCATTCTTTAACTTCTTTTTCAGTTAGTCGCTCCGAAGCAACAAATCCATAAAGCAATTTTTGGTAGCTGTCAAGTTCAGAAAATTTTACAGGACGAATACTAAAGTAAACAAACCCAAAAAACAAAACTAAAGTAGTTAGCGCATACATTATCCATATAAAAGTTGTAGGCGTAGGAAAGTTGTCGTTCAAAGCATTTGCTATTGTTGTAATTACAAATAGTGGAAAAATTATTCTACTTGCTCTTGGAGCGTTGTAGCATTTTCCAAATAATTTGATTCGATAATCAAGTACAAAATTTTTAACTAAAAGCTTTCTCATAATTTTTTTATTTAAAGGTTAGTGTTTGTCCGACATACTGTTTCATCTAAATTGCTTTTTGTTTTTTGGCTTAATTCGGATAGTTATAAAAAAAAATAAAAAAATATCTTTTGTCAAATGTATAAAAAAATATTATATCTTTATAGTCAGTTTCGGACTGAATCCTTAGAAACTAAAGAAATTAAAGATTAAGCCTTTTTAAAGAAAGTGTAGCTTCAGTCCCTACATCTATTTATGAAGGCTTTTCCTTTTAAGCTATGAAAGACTATCACTTAAACTTGGACTTAGAGTCTATTGTTTACATAAACGAATCACGAGAAGAATGTATTGAGCAATGGAGAGATATTCCTGAATATGAGGGACTTTATCAAGTTAGCGACTTGGGCAGGGTAAAAAGTCTTGACCGCTGTAAGAACCACTCTTCAGGCAAAGGAACTTTTTTGTCTAAAGAAAAAATAATGAAGCAAAGTAAATCGGGGGCTTATTATTCAGTTGGTCTTTATAAATGTTCAAAATCAAAAAATTACTTAACACATCATTTAGTTTCTATTGCTTTTTTAAATCATTTTCCAAGAACTAATGACTTTGTAATTGACCACAAGGACAATGTAAAAGAACATAATATGCTTTCTAACTTACAAATAATTACCCATCGTAACAATAGTTCAAAAGATAAGCTAAATTTAGTCGGATTCACAGGTGTTTCTAAAACTAAAAATGGATTTGTTGCTTCAATTCAACATAAAGGAAAATTACTTAATTTAGGAGTTTACGAGAACCCTAATAAAGCATCTGAAAAATATAATGAAGCAGTCAAGTTGATAAATTCTAATAGCGATGTTTCTCATTTAGTAAAGACAAGAAGCAACGTTAACTTATTTACTGGAGTGTGTAAAAACAAAGGAAAATTTCAAGCTAGAATTATTATTGATAATAAATTTGTTAATCTAGGTATTTTTGAAACTGCTGAATTAGCAGGAATAGAATATCAGAAAGCACTTGATACTAAAAATAAAGGAGGTAAAGTAATGCCGACAAAAAATATTAAAGTAAGTAAGGTAGGCTTTAAAGGAGTTTATAAAAGCGGTGTTAATTTTAGAGTCAGAATGTTTATAAATGGTATCAATAGAGATTTAGGCACTTTATCTAATTTAGAATTGGCTAATGAAAGATATTTAGAAGTAAAAAAATTAATTATAGAAGGAAAGTCAATAGAGCATTTTTATTCTAAGAAATCTCCCAATAAAACATATAGAGGCGTTTTTAAAAATGGGGATAAATTTCAAGCTAAAATAACGATAAAAGGAAAGACTAATAATTTAGGTTCTTACAATAGCCCTGAATCAGCAAGAGATATTTACGAGAAAGCGGTCTTTATTTTAAATAAAGGGCAAGATATTGAGCATTTAATAAAAAGAAAAAAGACTATTAAATAGCCTTTTTTTATGTGTAATATTTTATAATTCTTTCTTTCTGTAATTTTAATGCCTGTTCAACAGTTTGCGCTTTGTTATTTTTTAACAAACTACCCTTATTTACTAAAGGAGCTATTAGTCTTTTTTGATTTTCAATCACATAGTCTTCTACAATTTTGTCGAATTTTTTTAAATCTATGTTTTTTATCTTCTCGTCTTCTACATCTATGTATAAATAAAAACGTTGATTTCCATTATTATACTCGTCATCTACATAACTTTCTACCAATTTCAACAATTCGTATTTATCTTCAAATTTGCTTTTATTTTTTTCTACGCCGTCTGTTTGCTTATGATACCTAATATGCGTTAAATTTTGCCAAATTTTAGGAGTTATTCTGCCTATTGATTGAAAGTGCATTATTATATCCATATCTAAATGCCTACTTGTTGCTATTGCCCCCATTAAGTCCATAGATAAACTATCTGCAAGAATTCTTGAGCTATCTTCAATAAGAAACAAGCCATTTCTAAAATCTCTAAGTATTTTAGACAAAGCCTCTTGTAAATCTCTAATTGTCATTCTAAGTCCGTTATCGTGAAAAGGTCTAATTCTTCTTACTTCAATTTTTGGGTGCGCTGAAAACCTAACAATATCAGACTGTTTTAAAGCTTTAAATTGTTCATATTCATCATTCACGTCAAGAATTAATGCTCGTCTTGCAGGAACGCCTTTTTCGGGATTTCCTAATACATATTGATTAATAAGTTTTGTAGTTGTATAAGTTTTTCCACAGCCTTTACGCCCTACAACAATAATTAATTTCGGTTCTCTTTGTTCCATATTACAATGTGTGTTTTAGTTTGTAAAAAAATACCATTAGCCAAATTACGAATAGCAACAAAACAACCCACAAAGGGTTGTTATTGTTGTTTTCATTATTCGTTAAATTTCCTGCCATAATTATTTTTTACCTCTTGGTTTTCTTAATGCAGTTGTTCTTACTTTTCTAACAGGTTTAGTTGGGTCTTTTTTGCTCAACTTTTCCAATTCCGACATCATTACAGGGTCGCCGAATTGTGGCATACCTGCTACGTCTTGAAAACTATCTGTAAAACCGTCTTTGTCGTTTAGATTGCTAAAAACGCCTTGTTCTTCAGGTTCAGAAAAATATTCTAATTGTTCGTCTAAATTTGTTTTAGGCTTTTTTCTAACAGGTTTTTCAGTTTTTTGCCTTTTAACAGGCTCACTTATTACCTCTACTATGTTTTCAGAATAATCCAAATCTACATCTCTATTTCTGGTTGGCTCTTGATATGCTTCTTGATAACTTGGTCTTTCCTGATACGATTGTTGTGGCGCAGGTGCAGGTGGTCTTTCAGTTCTCATTTGATTTTCTCTCAAAGCCATTGTATTTTCTTTCAATGAATCCAAAATACCGTTGGCAGTCTTACGCAACATAAATGCTTGTGCGCCTTTTGCACCTAAATCGGTAACAAAGTAGTAAGCCAATAATTGTTCATCGGTCATACCAATTCCACGTTTCTTGAAAACACGGATTAATGGTGGTTTTACTTTCTCTTTGAACTCGTCAGTAACCTGAAAAGCATCTTTTATACTGTCATTAAACTCTACGGCAAAATCTTTAATAGGCATTGCACCCGCTTCTGTTTGAAGTTGAATAGATGGGTCTATTTCTCCCTCTGCAATTAACTTATCAAGTTTTGATTCACTTATTTCAGGAATTTTACCCATATAGAAACAAGCCTTGTCGTAAATGTCTAACGTCATATCAGCCATCATCTCCGCACCCATAGTTTTTTCTTTTCCGTCTAATTCGCTATAAGAGGGATTAAAAGGTCTTTCAGGTTCAGATGCTTCTTCTTCAGCAGTACCGTCAAGGTCTGCAAAACTTGGTCTTTCGTAAGTAGGTTCTTCCAAGTCTTCCATAACTTGAGTGTCGTCTAACTTATGTTGTGTGTACGCCCTTTGTTTTACGGGAGCATCTAATGGAGAGAAATCATCATTAATAATTTCTGCGTCTTGAAATGTTTCTTGGTTACTCATTTTTCAATTTATTGTTAATAGTTTCACTTATTTTTTTGATTTTTTCTAATACCTGCCTGTCTTGAGGGTGGTTTGAATTTAATCTGATAATTTCTTGTTTGTACAAAGATACGGCTTCGTCTGATTTTTTCAAAATATATGATATGTCAGAATTGTTTAAGTTCATTTCTTTTTGTATTAAGTAAGCCGAAATGCCTATTGTAATTCTTCTTCCCGTTTTTCTGTTGTTGTTGAAAAATTCACTTAACGAAATATTAAATTCCTCGCATACAACTTTGATGATTTCTAAAGACCTGTTTATTTGTTCTTCAGTCATTGCCGTACTCAATCTCGAATACTTTAAAATTTCAAGCAGTTTCTCTGTTCCAATTACCTGAATGGTTTTATCCAATTCCTTTAATACCTTTGATACGTTGTTAGTTTCTTGCTCCATAATTATTGTTTTAAAGTCCCCAAATAAGCATTAGGGCATCTCTTTGTTCTTGATTTGTTCTTTTATCATATCCCGTTATTTTTTTAAAAACATCTTTATCTTTTATTTTTGAGCGTGTTGGTTTTACCTTGTGATAATTAAGCTGTAAAAAATCACACATCTCACAAATTTTTTTAGCTACCTCGTGATTAGCACCTATTCTTTCACCTATTTTTGAATTCAAAGAAAGTGAACCGCCTAAAACTTTATGTCTATTACCTTGATTTAAAAAACCACATTCTACATAAATTTGAACATCAAAATATACGGGTTGGCAATTGTTTTTTATTTCTGTTAAAACACTAAATAATTCAAAAAAAGTTAAATTTTTTAAATCAATTTTACCTTGATTTTCTTTATCTATAAATGCAAATCCTGATTTTTCCGTGTCGGGGTCAATACCTATTAATATTCTTACTTTAGACATAAATAAAATTTGTATTGTTTTTTCTTACACCTCTCAATTTTCTTCTTAAATCGTAAGATTCTAATTTATATAAATTGCAAATTTCACTTATAGATTCGTAAAAAATATAATTTTCTTTATCTAAAATAACTTTTTTGTTTTTGTTTATTTTTGATAATTTTAAACTTATTAAAGATTGACTAACACTAAATTTTAAAGACAATTCTTTTTGGGTAAATTTATCTGATAAAAAAGTAATTTCTTCTATTTTTTCTTTAGATAATTTAAAATTATAATGATTTTCTCCTTTATAAATATTTAAAAGATTATTAGCCGAAGCGTGTTGCATATTTTCAAATGGAGTAGCCCACTCTATTTCATCATTTAAACTCTCTTTTTTCATATTTTGTTTCGTTGTTAGTTCTTGGTTTGCTTGTAATATCTATATTCCATATTTTTTTGCGAATTCGGGGTGCTTTAAAATTGCTTTTCCGATTTCTTTTGCTCCCTCGTTATCGCTTGGGAAATGATGTCCTAAATAAATTCTACTATACGATATGTCTTCAATAAGTTCTTTACAGAATGGGTATTGAGTAGGATATTTGTTTCCAATAACATTTAGTATTACAACTGCTTGTATGCAATGTCCACAAGGGTAAGACGGTGTGTGTGCCGAAAAACTTTTATAAGGAAATAATTTTAACTTGTGATATTGTGCTATTTGTTTTGGTCGTGGTCTTTGAAAGTAATATTTTAATTTAAAAATTAAACTTTGAATATCAAGAACAATATTTGTTACCAATTCCTCTACCTCAATATCTTTTTGTTTAAAAATTGACGACAAAGCCTGTATTAAATTCCTGTCATAAGATTGGTATCTTTTTAAGAAAGTTTGGTTTTCAGGTTGCGACATAGTTTCTAAACAATCCATAATCTCATTAAGTTCGTCTTTAACTAATTCAGAATCATTTTTAGGAAAAGTCAAATTGTCTTTTAATGTATCAAACAAATCGTCAATTAGGCTTTTTTTTTGCATAAAACCCAAATCTTGAAATGTTGGATTTCCGTATGTAACATCGTTTAAGTCCATAGTTTTTCCTTGTTTATTGTAATTTTGCTAAACAACTTGTAATAAAGTTGTCGTGAGTTGCTTGGGCTTGTTCTGCTGAACCAAATCGAATCTTTTGAGCGTATTTTTTCCAATTTTCTTCACATAAAGTTAATCTTGGGTCAACTAATGTTTCTTGCCCTTTTTGGGGTCTTGTTTGGCTTGGATTTGAACCGTAAATTACGGGAGTAGATGTTCCTGTCGTATCGTTTAAGCCATTGTTTAATTGCGAAGTCCCTGCTATAGCAGGAGGAACTGATTGTGAAGAAGTGTCAGGAAGACTTGTTGTGCCTACTCCTGAACCCGCTTTGTTTTTATTCATCTTATCTACTAATAAGTACCCGACTACTGCTCCTGCACCTACTAAAAGTAAATCTCTTGTTGTCATATTCTTTTTCGTTTTTATTGATTATAATGCTCCGCTTTCATACATCTATCAATAGCGTCTTTCTTGTAAGCGTTCATATCAAAATTTGCAGTAACTTTAAATTCCGTTGAAGCCAATTGTTGTTCTACCTTTGCCTCGCAATCTTTATACTTTTGAGAAAACACATAGTTTGTATCAGCAGGTAGCGAATTTAATCCCGCATTATCTGCCGAAGCAAGTGCGTTTCGTTTGTTCCATTGATTTTTCAAAAAGTAACCCGCAACTAAACCAAGTGCGAACATTACCACGTCATTAGTTTTCATAACGATTATTTTGCCTTATAAACAGTTAAACCTGTTTTGGTTTTTGACGCTACATAAGTCTTAC
Source organism: Chloridella minuta (assembly GCA_032273045.1). Taxonomy (NCBI): domain Eukaryota; class Xanthophyceae; order Mischococcales; family Pleurochloridaceae; genus Chloridella; species Chloridella minuta. The sequence goes on along the minus strand of JAUKPQ010051896.1, from coordinate 6,902 downwards.
CGTTATATACGAAAGACGCTGAATTACTTTTTTTGGCTTCCAACATTGCTTTGAAATACCCGTTTACCGCTTTTGCCATAATTTTTGTTTTTTAATTATTATTGATTCTATTTTTTAAATAATTTTAATATTCTTTGAACGTTTTTTCCGTCATACGGTACTTTTCCATTTAACCACTCTTGTTTTTCTGCGCAACCGCAATCTTCTATAACTGCATCTACAATCATTTTAATTCCTGTAAATTTAGTAATTTTTGCTACGGTATCGCCTAATCCTTTGCTTTTTTCCATAGTTTTTATTGTTGTTGTTATTTCTTGATTTTATTTTAGATAATTTTGATTAGAAATTTTGTAAACTCCATAAACAACAGAAGTTACACCTAATGCAACGCCTACTGCTAAACTACCTAAAACAGTTACCAAAACTCCTTTACTTATACTATAACCTTTTGAATAAGAGTAAATAGCAAATCCTAAAGGAACTACTAATAAAACTGCTCTGCCGTTATTTGATTCATTTGCCATAATGTTTTATGTGAAAATGTTATATTTTTTTGAAATTTCATCCATACTTTTCTTTAAAGCATCTGAAAGTTGTTGACCGTCTTTAAATGCGATTGAAAGAAAATAAGTGTCTTTAAGTTCTGAATCGGTCATTTTATTTAAAATGGCAATAAAGTTATCTTTTGATTCTTGAGAATCTGTCGGTACAATCATTACAGATTTTATTTTTTCAAGCATCACATCTTTAGCAGGTGGAGTTCCCGTTCCGTCTTGAGTTGCTACTACTGTTTTTTTCTTAAATACAAAGAAATATAAAGCAGTTCCTACTGCTATTGCCGAAAGCGTTCCTATCGCTATTTTAGTTCCTGTTTTCATAATGATTTTATGTGTTTGAATACTTATTACCCAATGCTTTTTTAACATTGTATTTCACTTCCTCAACATCATCTACTAAATTCAAAAAGTCATCGTTTGGCTTCTTGTCCTCGTTCAATTTTGCTATTGCTTTTCTGTAATACGTTATTCCATAAATCGAAAACGCTACCAAAAGTCCAAACAACAAAAGACTTTTTAAGTCCATAGGTTTTTGTGTTGACATATTTTCAAATACATCATCTCCGCCACCTGATGTCGGTGCTACCGTTTGTATAGGTGCTACTGCTTGAACGGGTGCTACGGGTGCTACTGCTACTTCTGCTTCCATAACTGTTTATTTATTAAATTTTTTATATGCTAAATACCCTAAAACCAATACGCCAACTATTAGTAAATTGGTTTTATTTTTTTCTAAAAATGTTTGTGGCGCAATGTCTGCGCTTGGTAAAGTTGCTTCGCCTTTATATTCTTCAAAAAAAGGTACAAATCCTCTAAAACCTGTCCGAACTTTAAATTCATTACCGTTTTTATCTTTAAAAACTAAATTTACAGTTCCGCTATCATTAGACATATCCCCACTTGTAATTATAGATATACCTTGAATAATATCTCCTTTTTTTAAATCTACCATTTTTTCCATTGATGATGCCAATGTTTTATCAGTAGTAATAATATATTTTGTGTCTATTTCAGTAACCGCTACGGGGTTCATTTGTACTTTCATAACTTTTTATTTTTTAAATTTTTTGTATGCTAAATATGCTATTACTAATCCTCCTAAAATTAGTAAATTATTTTTGTGTTTTTGTAAAAAGGTTTGTTCCGAAACATCTGTTGATAAATTTTGTTCTGTAACCACTTTTTCAGGTACTTCAAATATTGCTTGACCACTCCATTTAGTACCATCTACTTTTAATGCTTCGGGAGTTGTTATTTTTACTGCATATTGAGCGGGAGAGCCTACTTCAATACCTGCACCTACAACTATTTTTTCTCCCTCAAAAACATCTCCTTTTTTAAAAGAATAATTTAATCTATAAGAAGCCTGTTTTGAAGCATTAGGGTCGTTACTTATCAGATTTGTGCCTTTAGCCTCGTAATCTTCTTTAAATATATACTTTGCCATAATATTTTATTTATTAAATTTTTTATATGCAAAATATCCAATTACTAATAATCCTGCAATAAGTAAATATTTTTTGTTTTTTTGAAAAGCCGTTGCTTCACTTACTAAACTATCATCAATTAGATAAGTCGCTTGACCTATATAATCAGAGCCATCAAACTTAACAGATTTAGGAGTAGTTATTTGTATAGCATATTCCCTTGCTTCGGGATTTACACCTGCGTTTACAGGTATTTTTTTACCATCAAAAATATCCCCTTTTTTGAATTTATATGTTACTGTAATAGAATTAATGTTTTCCGTATAATCTCCTACTGCTTTTGGTATTATAACTCTTGTAGTCGCCTCAAAATCTTGATTAAAAACATATTTTGAAGTCAAATTGTTTTGTTGATTTAAAGCGTTTTGCTGATTTTTAGCATCTTGATATTGTTTGTTTAGCAAATCACCATCTATTTGCGAATTTTTTGTCGGAGGTTGCATAGTTAATTTTCCCCCTATGTCAATGTAAACAAGACCATCAATTTCTGATATTTTATCAAGAGAATTAATTGGGAATCGAATTGTAAAAAGTTCTCCTGTTGGTTGACCTTGCATAAAACCTTGTATAGAAGCACCTGCATCTTTTAATTCTTTGTCGATGTTTTTACTTACTTTAATAAACGCACCAATAGTTCCGTTTTCCCCTTTTGGAAATCCGAAATTATTATTTATTGCCATTCTCGTACTTAATGACAGTTTTTCTATATTCATAATGTTACTTTTTAAATGCTCTCACAATTAATAATATTCCCGCCAATCCACCAATACCTGCATAAATAAATTTATGGTCTTGTAAGTGCTGAACAAATTTTTGTTTTTTAGATTGAACTACCGCAGGTGTTGTTTTAGAACCGTGAGAGGGTCTTGTACCTGCGTTTATTACAACTTCATCTAATAACTCAAAATCTTCTGCTAACTTAATAGTTTGACCTTGTAACTCACTTGCTTTACGAAATTGAGTAGCATAACCAATATAGGAAATTCTAAATTTAGATTCAGAATCAATAACATCGTCTTCTAAATTAAATTTACCGTCTAAACCAACTTGAGTTCCTAATTTATCAGCAAAAGCACCCGTAACAATAGTGATGTTAGCCAATGACATTGGTTCGTTATTCGTATCTAAAACTCTTCCAAATATTTTCATTTCGGTTTTCTTCCTCTAATTCTTTGAATTGTATAGAAATTTACAATTGCGCCCAATGTAAAAGACACAATGCCTACTACAACAAAAATTGTCGATAAATGCTGATGAATTTGTGAATTAACATCTTTTTTTATCTTTTCGTCAACCTGTTCGTCTGACGTTCCTGTTTGACTATTTTGAACTGCTCCTACCATAATAATAATATAATGTTAAACCCGCTAATATTGATAAAATACCAACAGCTATGTAATTTTTATAAGCCTTAACTATCAAACTAAAACTTCCGTCATTAAGCCATTCTTTAGGTAGTTTTTCTAACATTGTTTTTTTAACCTCCCAAACCCTCAACTTTCCATCTTTTACATTTCTAAAAGCAGGGTTTGCATCGTAAATTTTTTTAGCGGTCAAACCGCCACCTTGAATAATCCAATCATCGGGCTTTCCTATTGCTAAAGGAAAAAATACTGCAAAATAAGTGTCAATGTATGTTTTGTATTTGCCTTTATAAAGGTTAAAATATTTCTCAACATAATCTAACTGCTCAATTGCGCTCATTGCTTGTAATTGCTCTTTAGTTACGCCTAATGTCTTTCTTGCACTTGCTCCAAATTGAATCAAGCCAACATAACCCAAAGAGTTTGTAATTGACGGACTAAAAGTTCCTGCGCTTTCAAAGTGCATAATAGCCATTAACCAATTAGGGTCAACCCCTATTCTTGGAGAAATTTCTCTTACCTTATCTATAAATGCAGTCCTGATTGAAGCAGGTACTTTATTTTCGTATATTAACGCCATTTACCACAATATTTTATCTGCGTACCACCCATTTGTTCCCGTTTTATGACGGTCTTTTTCGTGACGTTGCTTATATAATTTTCGTCTTTCTTTGGCATATCCTTTTGGGAAATAGCCTTTTTTTTCTTTCTCTAAATAGGTAGGATAATCATTCATACCCAATGCACCTATTGTAGCAACTTTTTTACCATTCTTAAACACGTCAATCTTTTTCAGAGAATTAGTTGAGGGCTTTATTTCAACCCTCAACTTATCTGCCTGTGCTTTTGAATATGGTAAAATTTTATAAGTCATTATTTTGCCCCACAACCACAACCACCTGTTGCGTTAAAAAAACCCTCTGAATTCTTTTTTGGTTTACTGTACCAAGCTAACAATGCTATTACACCTACTATCGCTAAACCACCAACTAAATAACCTTTTTTCATAATTTTATTTTAAACGTTTACATTATTTTTTTTAAACCACAATTCTAAAAATCCATTTACACCTAACATTTTTAACAAATAAGCCCTGCTTTCCAAAGGTATTTTTTTATTAACGAGTAATTGTCCCGTTGTTGGATTACCTTTAACCTTGTCTTTCATAGAGTAGTAACCTGCGTTATAGGAAACCATAACTTTATTTATATTGACTGTATTGCCCTCTTTAAATGCTTCCAATAACCACCTTAAAGTCGCAGTACCTATTGCTATGTTGAATTCAGGATTATTCTGTAATGCTTTGCGTATTTCGCTTTTTACCGCCGTACTTGGCAATATATTTGGATTGAATTTTTTACTTGACGGAATTGCCTTGTTGAAAAAAGTTATTGCTTTTGCGGATAAGGGAGATTTTACAATGTTCTGCCACTTAACAATTACTTCCCAAACTGTGTTAGGGGTAACTTGCATAAGTCCCGTTGCATCGTATTGATTAGGAGGGGAGTTTTTACCACCGCTTTCGGTTGCAATAAAACCTGCAATAATTGAATTGTCAATTTCAAATTCTGTACCCCAAGTATTAATATAGCCTAAAAGACTGCTTATTATTTCATTTAATAAAGCAGAATTAGCCGATATAACACTTGGTGTAGAATATTTATAACTTCCCTGCACAAAACTTCTATTAATGTCAGGCACTTTAATCGCTACTGTTGTGTACTTTCCCATAATTATTCGCTTAAAGATTCTTCAACGGGAGGAGTGTCAAACGTTTGTAACGTAACAGTTCCCCCTCTAATTTTTCTGACATTACGAGTAAGGTACTTCGCAAGGACAAACCCTCCGATTGCAACACCTACAATGCCTACTACTAATAAAATTTTTTGCGCTTTGGTCATTTATCGTTTTTTTCCAAAATAATTTATTGCTCCTGCCGAAAGGATTAATAAAGCACCACCGACAATTAAGCTACCCCAACCTATACCTGATTTTTTATCAGCGTCAGTTTTTGGCTTTTCTTCAAGTGGTTCTTTTTCTAATAACTCTTTCTGCTCTAATTCTTCTTGTTCCTTTGCTTGACGGGCTTTTCTTTCAGCTAAACCTCTTGATTCTGCATCTGCCCTGTTTTTAGCAATTTGACGGTTTTTTGCTTCCGACTCTCTTTTTTTATCAACGAGTTCAGACAAATCTTCAATTAAATCATCTTGGGTGTCCGTAATGAATTCAATGATTTCGTCTAATTTCTCTTGCGAATCCTCTGTTGGATTTTCATCGTGTTCCTTTCTTACAACTGCTAATTTTTGGTTTATTTTACTTAAACCGTCTAATCTTTTAGCCATTGAAGCGGGTACTTTATTGTCCAACGCTCTTAATAATCCATTAATTGTTTCCATAGTGTTATAATAAAAATAAAGTTAATTTTAAGCACAAATATAATAAAAAATTAATAAGCAGGTATTTAATGCCTTGTTTTTTATTTTATATGCTTTATATCAAGTCTTTCAACAGACTTTTGGCGATGATTTTTTGTCCGCTTGGTGTCGGACATATTACATCTGTTTTCGTACTATTTTTTTAATTGCGCAAACGCTCTCTTTTTAGCATCTAACCAACTTTCGCCGTCCTTGCGGATTTGTTTTGCCAATAGATTTGCTTTTTTCAGAGTTTCAGTACCACCATTTGATTTTTTAACTTCTGTACTACCACCCGTAGCCTTTTTAACGGTTTGCATTGCCTTTACTTTTCCTGCGACTTTATCGCCAACTTCTTGGGCTTCTTCTTTAGAATAGTATCTACCATATTCCTCTTGGTATTGGCTCTTAACAGGTTTTCCCTCGTATTCTTTTGCTACTTTATCAGAAAGTTTGTCAAAGTTGGAGATTTTACCCCCACCTTTGAACATTCCTGTTTCCATAAACTTTTTGAACTTGGCTAATGCTTTGTCGTGTTGTTCAGAAACTACCTTTTCCGTTAAACGGCTTGGTTTTGAAACTTCTAAAGTGTGATTTGGGTCTTGATACATAGTATATTTAAAAATACTATAACCTTTTGTTCCTGTCGGCTCTGTTTTACCCCCTTGAGCAGAAGAAACTAAATTACCACTATAAGTTTTAACAGTAGATATTCTCCAATCATAATCATTAAAATTTTCTACTGTATTTTCTGCTCTCCAATTACCTCTTGCATCTTTTCTAATTTCAGTTGTACTAATTTTAGGTTCTGATTTCGCTGAAGTTGTAGGCGTTGATTTATCTGAAAAAACGTAAATTCCATTATTCAAATTAATCAAAACTTCTTTTTCTCCAATTACATCTTTCTTCACTCCGTCTTTATAAACGTCAAATCTAAAGTTTTTAGAATCGTATTTTAAAACCAAATCAATAGCAGGTGCGCCACTCATCGCAGGAGCATTAATACTTATTGAAGAACCGTCTTTCGGCAAATCTTTAGAAGTAAAGACTTGTTTAGAATCAATTGGTTCAGCACCTTTC
>JAUKPQ010051786.1:0-28241 GCA_032273045.1 Chloridella minuta | reverse complement strand
TGATGGTGATTTAGAAAATCTCTATATTACTGATTACAACTTAATTGATAGGTATGTCACTACGGGTAGTTTGTGGAGTACCGGACAGAATGTTCAAGGTGCTTTAGGCGATAACACCTCTACCGCAAAATCAAGTCCAGTACAAACAGTTGCCGGCGGTACCAATTGGGCGAGTCTAGCAAAACAATCAAGAGGAGCCGCAGGTGGAATTAAATCTGATGGTACATTGTGGGTATGGGGTCGTAATAATTACTACGGGGGCCTAGGTGATAATACAAGAACAGATAGATCCAGTCCAGTTCAAACAGTAGCAGGTGGTACTTGGAAACAAGCAACAGTTGGATACACTTCGGCAGCAATAAAAACAGATGGAACATTATGGACTTGGGGAGATAATAGCTTTGGACAATTAGGAGATAATACTGTTACACCTCGTTCAAGTCCAATACAAACTGTAGCAGGTGGAAATAATTGGAAAACAGTGGCTTCAGGAAGTTATAATGTTGCCGCAATAAAAACAGACGGTACACTATGGACAATTGGCTATAATCAAAACGGTGCTTTAGGAAATAATACATCAGGTAACAAATATTCAAGCCCAATACAAACAATAGCAGGCGGTACTAATTGGAAGGATGTTTGTATAAGCGCGGATTCTATGGCAGCAATAAAAACAGATGGTACATTGTGGACTTGGGGGCAAAATACTCAAGGTCAATTAGGCAATGGTAACGGATACGCAAACTCAAGCCCAGCTCAAACAATTGCTGCCGGAACTAATTGGAAATCAGTAGCCGCTGGATATTCTGGAAGTTTTAGTGGTATAAAAACTGATGGTACATTATGGGGCTGGGGATATAATGGTTTCGGTGGATTAGGCACTAATGATACCACTAACAGAAGTAGCCCGGTACAAACTGTTGCCGGTGGTACTAACTGGAAACAGGCTTCAATAAGCGGATACATGAGTTTCGGAATCAAAACTGATGGTACACTATGGACTTGGGGGTGGAATGGTGCCGGTGGTTTAGGAACTAATGATAGAACTAACAGAAGTAGCCCGGTACAAACTGTTGCCGGTGGTACTAACTGGAAACAAGCATCAGCTGGTAGTTCTGTATTAACTGCTATCTATTTCTATGACGCGGGAAACTTGTATCCTAGTGCTTAATAAATAAACTAAAGGAATAAAAATGTTTGTAATAACATATAACAACAACGTAATTCTAGGTCCAATGAAATGGAACGCTAGACGCTTCACAGAAGTAATTGAAGATGATTGCGAAATCACAGTAACTCTACCAACAACTAATGATTCATATTATGAAGTTAATGATGAGATAAAAATCTATCCAGTACAAGGTACTGCAAACCCAGAATACAATACTAAAACAGAATACTTACATGGTCCGTTTTATGAATATATTGACGGTATAGCATATTCTAGTATGGTAGTAGAACAACTTCCGTTGTCAGCCGCACATAACTTTATTAAACAAGAGGCAGCAAACGTAAGATGGACTAAACAAAATTCAGGAGTTAAAGTAACATTAAATAATGTTGAATATACTTTTAATACAGATTTACAAACTAAAAGTACATTTCATCAATATATTACGGCTGACTTAGAAAGTGTTAATTGGAAAGTAAACCAAGACACATGGATAGTGTTATCCAAATCAGACATACAAACTGTTTTCAATAGTATCGTTAATCATGTTCAATCAGCATTTGATTGGGAAGTTGCAAAGTTAGCAGAGATAGTTGATAGTACACATGAAACATTGCCTACAATAAGTTTAGAATAATATGCCAACTACTGGATTTAACGTTAATGGTGTAGAAGTAAGCACCGGGTTTGTACTCAAAAGTTACCTATTGGATAGATATCCTGAATTAGCAAATACATTTAAAACTGCTGGGTTGTGGGGTTGGGGATATCAGAATAACGGTAGTTTAGGAAACAACGTCAATTCAGCAACATCGGTATCAAGTCCAGTACAAACGGTATCAGGTGGCACTAATTGGAAACAAGTTGCTGCCGGCGAATTAAATTCTTACGCAATAAAAACTGACGGTACATTATGGGTATGGGGAGGAAATTATTACGGTGAATTAGGTACAAATAATAGAACGCATTATTCAAGCCCGGTGCAAACAATATCAGGAGGAACTGATTGGAAACAAGTTTCTGCATCAAAGCAAACTTTTGCCGGCGCATTAAAAACAGATGGTACGTTATGGTTATGGGGAGCTAATAATTATGGACAACTAGGTAATAATACAAACACTAATAGATCCAGTCCAGTACAAACAGTAGCAGGTGGCACTAATTGGAAATTTATTTCATGTGGATATCAACATGCAGGTGCAATAAAAAATGATGGTACCTTGTGGTTGTGGGGTGCAAATCAAACAGGTCAATTAGGTAATAACAGTATACTTAGTGGAAGTAATAAAGGTATTTCTAGCCCGATACAAACAGTAGCAGGTGGTACTAATTGGAAACAAGTATCTGTTGCCGGCCCAAGTATATTTGCTCAGTCTGGAGCTATAAAAACAGACGGTACACTCTGGATGTGGGGAGGTAATTATTATTGTTCTTTAGGTGATAATACTTCGGTAGATAAATCTAGCCCAGTACAAACTATAGCAGGTGGTACTAATTGGAAACAAGTCTCCTGCGGTTACGGTTATACTATGGCTATAAAAACTGATGGTACATTGTGGGGATGGGGCAAAAATAACCTAGGTCAATTGGGTAAAAATGATAGAACAAAATATTCTAGCCCAGTACAAACTATAGCAGGTGGTACTAATTGGTATAATGTTTCTGCCTCAGGAATAAGTAATGCTTGTACATCAGCATTAAAAACAGATGGTACTTTATGGGGTTGGGGAAATAATGCGTATGGACAACTAGGTGATAATTCAATTGTTAATAAATCTAGCCCTGTTTTAAGTTTTGCAGGTGGTACTAATTGGAAACAAGTATCTGTAGGCCAACATTCAATGGCAATACGTGACGACTCGGCAGATTTTGGAATAGGAACATTATAATGGCTATTGGATTTACAACAGGCGGTACTGATTTTGACAATCAATTCATACGTAGAGAATTCTTCCAAGAAGGCCAGTTGTATGTTTCTGGACTAAATAGTTACGGAGTGTTAGGTACAAATAATTCTTCAAATTATTCAAGCCCAGTACAAACAGTTGCAAGTGGATTAAATTGGAAAAGTATAACAACAGCAAGACAGACAGCCGCAGGCATCAAAACAGATGGCACATTATGGTTATGGGGTAGGAATGATTATGGTCAATTAGGAATTAATGACGTTTCCACTCGTAGTAGCCCAGTACAAACAATATCAGCAGGTAATACTTGGAAACAAGTATCATCACTTGGGCAGTATGTGGGGGCAATTAAATCAGATGGCACGTTATGGATGTGGGGTAATAATGGTACTGGACAATTAGGTGATAATACAACTACACATAGATCCAGTCCAGTACAAACAGTAGCAGTTGGTACTACATGGAAACAAGTATCTGCAGGAGCCTTTCATTCAGGAGCAATTAAAACAGACGGTACACTATGGATGTGGGGTAATAATGGTAGTGGACAATTAGGGACCGGTGATTCTACCCGTTATTTAAGTCCGGTGCAAACAATCTCATCTGGAACTAACTGGAAACAAGTTGCATGCGGTTACTCAACTCTAGCAATTAAAACAGATGGTACATTGTGGGGTTGGGGATATAATGGATTTGGTCAATTAGGAACCGATAATAGAACAGATAGAAACAGTCCAGTACAAACAATTTCAGGTGGTACTAATTGGAAACAAGTATCTGCAGGATACTATAGTTCAGGAGCAATTAAGACTGACGGTACACTTTGGATGTGGGGATATAATAATTATGGTCATTTAGGTACAAATGATACAACTGATAGATCCAGCCCAGTTCAAACAATAGCAGGTGGTACTAATTGGAAAACAGTATCTGTGGGATCCTATAGTTCAGACTGCGCCGCAATTAAAACAGATGGTACATTGTGGGGTTGGGGAGGCAATACCGGCGGCCCTCTACGTGATGGCACAGCTACAAACAGATCCAGCCCAGTACAAATGGGTTCATTAAATAATTGGGGTCAAGTATCAACAGGAGACTTTTACATAGTTTCCGTAAGTACAGTAACATAAATTTTACGGGCAACATATCATAGTATTAAATAAAATACTATGCAAAATCTATTCTTCTTATCCGGATTAGCCAGATCCGGTTCTACACTTCTCGGTTCAATATTAAATCAAAACCCCGACATACACGTATCTCCTACAAGTCCATTAATGGATCTATTCTGCTTAACTGAACTAGATTATCAAAAAATGGATCAACAATATACATATGATAAACAAACTACTGTAAACAATCTACACAAAGTTCTAGCAAAGACATTCTATCAACATATTGATAAACCACACATCATAGACAAACATCGCGGATGGCCTAGGAATGTCAATCAAATCAAACAATATATAACTGATACTCCAAAAATAATCTGCACATATCGTCCGGTAGCAGAAAACATTTGTAGTTTTTTAAAACTAATTGAAAAAGATCCCAATAATAGTGTAGATAAAGATTTGCGTGAACGTGGATTAGAACTCAATAGATATAATCGTGCAATGATGTTATGGTATAACTATAGCAATGATCCATACGAATCACTAAAGTATGGATTAGAAAATTACCGAGAAAATATACTAATTGTCAATTACGATGACATTATTAATGATGTAGAGAATCAACTATCACGTATCTATAACTTTTTAGAGATACCAGAATATACTCATACATTTGATAATATCAATAACACCTGTAGTGAAGCAAAAGATGTTGCTTGGGGATTTGAAGGACTACATGACATTCGTAGTTCAATTAGTAAAACTAGTAATGATCCTAAAATTGTACTAGGTAAAGACTTATTTGAATTCTTTACAAAATTTGATAATCAATTGATGTTAATAGAATGAGTATAGCGAAACTAATACATGCTGATAACTTTTTTATACCTGAAGAAGCAGAAAGATTATTGATAATATCAAAGTCTTTACAATTCACTGAGAAAGAGTATGGACTAGAGGTTGACCAATTCAATTTAACATTTCCGGGCCTTGATCCTATATTTAGTAAGTTGGTGGGTGAAGAAGTTACAGTAGATGATGAACGTAGTGGTATCTTTCGCAGACCTACAAATTGTTTAATACATTTTGAAAGTTTTGATACATTAAATGAATGGTGTTTTATCATAGCACTTGAAAAAACCACATTTAATTTGTATAATCATTTAGAGAGTTTTGGCATAGTAAATGCACGTTCAGCATTGGATGGATATCGCTGGAATTATAGAAACATGTTTGAATGGGATTACTATACAAACATATTACTAGAACCCAATCAGGGTGTAATCTTTAGACCTTGGTTGTTTCATAGTATAGAAAACGGATTAGTACAATATTATAGATTGATAGGAAAACAATGAAATTAAATATAGGTTCAGGATATGTAAAAATACCAGGGTTCTTAAACGTTGACCACGACCCACAAGTAAAGCCGGACTTCTTATGTAACTTAGAAGAATTACAACTACCTATACCAGATAGTTCAGTAGATGAAATATATGCACATCATATATTTGAACATATAGGTTCTGGCTTTCTACCCATGATGAAAGAATTATATCGTGTATGTAAGCATGATGCAGTATTAGATATTAAGTTCCCGCATCATCGTAGTGAAATATGGTTCGGTGATCCTACACACGTGCGTAAATTAACGACTGACCAACTTAGTATGTTTAGTAAAAAAGTTAACTTAGAACATATTAGTAAGTATGGAAGCAGTAGCGGCTTTGGATTATTTCTAAATGTAGACTTTGAGATACTAGGTTATACTATGAAGTTATATCCTAAATGGGAAGAACGTTTTAAAACAATGTCACCCGAAGAACAACAAGAAGTAATTGATAACTTTAACAATGTATATTGGGAAGTACATGTGGGTATGAGAGTAGTAAAAGATGAAGAATCCGCTTAGTACTGCTGAGTTCTTTGCTGAAATAAAACAATTTGAGAAAGCAAAGATTGTATTAGATTTATTAAAACCCTATGCACAAACAATAGAAGATATTGATAAGTTAGGTAAGATTTATGCTGATATACGTGAGTTCAATGATACATTAGAATTAGCACATAGAATATATGACTTACTCCCGGATAATGTTAGTAAGTTTGACGCTAGAGTTAATATCATTAGAGCGCATCTTAATCTAAATCAACCTGAACAAGCATTAGACTATATCTTGTTAAACGAACAAGAAAAGCCAAAAGATCATCCAAATCAAATGGATAAGGCTATGGTATACTTTTTACTCAATAAAAAAGACATAGGTGAAAAAATATTACGTACCATTCTCACCCAACCTAGAACTAAAGATATTGATAATCGTGTTAAGTTCAATCTTGGTACATATGACTTAACTAATGGTAACTTCAAAGAAGGTCTACATCATGTACTATTAGATGGAAAACTATTAAACATCTGGGAGACATACAACTTACCTATACCTAAATGGGACGGTAAAACATATCCAGATAAAACTATATTACTTGCTTTTGAAGCAGGTATAGGTGATGAGATAATCAATATCAGATTTCAAAAACATATAATAGATAGAGGTATGAATTGTGTGTGGTATACTGCTAGAAAAGACTTAGCACAAGTTTTTAGTCGTAACGGATATAATGTCATTACAGATTTGAAAGATATAAAATCTGATTGGATGTGGACATACTCTATGGAAACTCCTGTATGGCTTGATGTAGATTACAAAGACTTATATTACGGTCCTTACTTAAAAGCGAAGGGCACTACTGAGAAACTACCCGGTGATTACAAGATAGGCATTAAGTATAGTGGTAATCTTAAATATGACCAAGATTTACATAGGACAGTTCCCCAAGACTTGTTAGTAAATTGTATGCCAAAAAATGCTACACTATATTCATTTCAAGTTTATGATGATATTGACTTTACTAGTGATAGAGTTATCCCACTAAGAGATAAGATTAAATCATGGGACGATACATTAGATTATCTAGATCAAATGGATTTAATTGTATCAAGTTGCACATCATTGCCGCATGCTAGTTCAGCAATGGGTAAAGAAACAATCGTTATGGTTCCTATTCTTAACTATTATACATGGGCGTATAAGAACAAACATAGTGCTTGGTATGGTAACACTACTACGATACTTAGACAACAAGAATATAACAATTGGAATAGCCCATTAGAAGAATTGTCTCAACTACTAAATGCAAAAAATATTTAATATAGTAAATGTTAACTTAACATCTATATCAAACACAGAAGTTATATCAGATGTACCGTGCGGTGATTGTACTAAATGTTGTGAGTTATTATCTCCCTTTCTAACTCCTGATGAGATTAGTTCAGGTAAATATCCTTTAAGTCTAACATTACCCACAGTAGATGATAGATTACAAAACAAAGACTGTGGTCCTATAGTTACTATGTATAAGAATTCAATAACAGGTGGTTGTGGTATGTTGATAGATAATCGTTGTTCTATCTATGATACCCGTCCTATAGCGTGTAGACAGTTTGATTGTCGTAAGGGTCATCATCCTAAGTTAAATGATTTTGCAAAAGAAAAGTTCGGAGAGAAAATAGATAAGTAGTTATCTGATGAACGTATTTCAATTAAACTATGATGCCAGACTCAAAAGCTGGTACGAGTTAAGAGCCCAAATAGAGGGTACACTAATTCAAAACAAATGTGTAGAGATAGATGAATGGTGGCAAAAAGCACCATTAATAAATCACCACTTACACCCGCAAGACATTAATACTTGGCCCGGACCATGGGATCTTTTGGTAGAAAATACCTATTGTACTATTGCAAGAGCATTAGGAATGTGTTATACTCTACTTCTAGTAGATGAAACTGATATAGAAATGGTTGAAGCAACAGACATGAATGGGGAAGATTTGGTATTAGTCCTGGTAGATAACGCAAAATATATACTTAATTACTGGCCCGATACGGTACTAAGTAATACACTATCCGATTTTACAATTAAACGCACTATATCAATTAACCACTTATTAAATAATTTATGATACATTTCATATACAAAACACTACATACAGACGGGAGATATTACATAGGAAGACACTCCACAACCAATATTAATGATGGGTATATTGGTTCTGGTAGTTGGATACAAGAGATAAAAAAAGATAAAGACCAAAATCATCTTCTAGAAAGAACAATACTAAAATTTGTAGATAATGAACAATCTCTATTAGAATCGGAAGCGGAGTTAATAACTATTCATTTTAGTGATCCCCTGTGCATGAACAAAACAAAAGCCTCTTCCGGGTTTAAAAATGAAGATTGGTTAGACCCCATATCACGTGAAAAAAGAATAGCATCTATGAAGCAAAGCCTCTCATCACCTGAGGCAAAAGAAAGAAAACAAAAAGCGTCTGAACAAAATTGGAAAAATCCAGAGTATGTTAGTAATCATAAACAAGCAATGAAATCTTCTTGTAATACAGTAGAAGCTAAAGAAAACTATAGTAATGCATCATTACAACGTTGGGCAGATACCGAATTTAAATCTAAGATGAAAGAAGCACAGTCAATTGGCAATAATAAACCAGAAGTTATTGCACGTAAAAAAGAAATTTCAAAAGCTAGATGGGAAGATAAACAATTTGTAGAAAAGATGAATATAACATGCGAACATTGCTGTAAAAGCATGTTAAAAGGTTTGTATACTCGCTGGCACGGCAATAATTGTAAGGAAAATAATAATAATGAATAATTTAAATGTAGTAAAACGTGACGGAACTATTGTACCACTAGATATAGCTAAAATACAGAGACAGGTAGCATTTGGGTGTAGAGGCATAGATAATGTCAGCCCAAGCATGATAGAGATAAAATCTCAAATAGAATTACACGATGGAATCAGTACAGAAACAATTGATGAACTATTACTAAAAGCAATGGTAAACTTAATTGATGAAACTGAAAATAGTGATATCAATAACGTCAATTATCAATATGTAGCAGGTAGACAAAAAATCTCTATGCTACGTAAAGAAGTCTATGGACAATATGAACCACCTAAACTATATGAGATAGTTAAGAAGAACGTGGAACATGGTATGTATACCAAAGAACTATTAGAGTGGTATACAAAGGATGAATGGGATATCATTGACTTATTCATTGACCACAGCAAGGACGAAAATTATACATATGCGGCTATCGCTCAACTATGCGAAAAGTACTTAGTACAAAACCGTGCTACTGGTCAAATCTTTGAAAGCCCTCAGGTACGTTATGCAATCGCAGCCGCCACTGCTTTCCATAACGAATCAAAAGACACAAGGTTAAAATATGTTAAAGAATATTACGAATGTGCAAGTGATGGGCAGTTTACATTGGCTACACCTGTGCTTGCTGGTCTGGGCACTACTACAAAACAATTCAGTTCTTGTGTGCTTATTAGCAGTGATGATACCCTGGATTCCATCTTTGCCGCAGGAGAAATGATGGCAAAGTATGCTAGTAAACGTGCTGGCATAGGATTAGAAATAGGTAGACTACGCCCTCTTGGCGCACCTATTCGCAATGGAGAAATCAAACATACAGGTATGATACCATTCTTAAAGAAATGGTTCGGTGATCTACGTAGTTGTAGTCAAGGTGGTGTACGTAATGCTAGTTGTACAGTTACATTCCCTATATGGCACTATCAGTTTGAAGACTTAATTGTATTAAAGAATAATCAAGGCACAGAAGAAACACGTGTGCGTCAAATGGATTACTCAGTAGTAGTTAATAAGATGTTCTGGAATCGTTATAAGAACCAAGAGAACATTACATTGTTTGACCCACATGAAGTACCTGATCTATATGAAGCATATTATAGAGATAGTGAAGAATTTGAAAAACTGTATACCATGTATGAGCATAAGCGTGGTATCAGTAAAAAAGTATTACCAGCAGTAGAATTATTTAAGAATGGTATACTTAAAGAACGTACAGACACAGGACGTATATATCTTGTGTTTATTGACAACGTAATTAATCAAGGTCCGTTTGATACAAAAACAGACCCGATTTATCAGAGTAACTTATGCCAAGAAATACTATTACCTACTAAGCCTTTTCAGCGAATTGAAGACGAGGCAGGACGCATTGCCCTATGTACATTGGGTAGCATTAATTGGGGTGCATTTAAATCAGCCCAGGAAATGCGTAAGGCATGTAGAGTATTAGTTAGAAGTTTGAGTAATCTCCTTAGCTATCAAGACTTTCTCTCAATACAGAGTAAGTTGGCTAACTTAGACTTTGAGCCTCTTGGTGTAGGGATTACAAATTTAGCATACTGGCATGCAAAGCGTGGTTTCAAGTACGGAGAACCGATCGCATTAAGTGAAGTAAAACGTTGGATGGAACATCAAGCATACTATCTAACTGAAGCCAGTGTAGAATTAGCAAAAGAAAAGGGTGCTTGTAAGAAATCAGCCGATACTTATTATGGTAAAGGTATATTCCCCTGGGAACGTAGAGCAGAGGGTGTTAATGAATTAACCGACTTCAGCCCTAGTAGTAACTTAGATTGGGAAACACTACGCCAAAATCTATTGAAGTATGGCATCAGAAATGCTACACTAATGGCAGTAGCACCAGTTGAAAGTTCTAGCGTTGTATTAAACAGCACAAACGGCATTGAAATGCCCATGGAACTTATATCAGTAAAAGAAAGTAAAGCAGGTAGCTTTACACAAGTAGTACCAGAATACAAACGATTAAAGAATCGTTATCAGTTAATGTGGGATCAAAAGGACTGTGTTGAATATCTTAAAACAGCCGCAGTACTAGCAGTATACATTGACCAAAGTTTAAGTACTAATACATTCTATAACCCTGCATACTTTAATGAAGGCAAAGTACCTGCAACATTGATTGCAAAGAATCTTATGTTAGCATATAAGTGGGGTATCAAAACTATCTATTATAGTTTGATTAACAAGGTTGGAAGTAAAGCCGCATTAAGTGATGATAATGTCATTCCATTCGTTAAACAAGATTTATTAGAAATGGAATTTGATGATGACTGTGAGGCTTGCAAACTATGATACAATTAGATGCATACAATTTTAGTTTCATTTTAATGGATCTATGGCGCAATAAAGCATTGCCAATAAGCGGAGTTCCTGGTAAACTAAGTGAAGTTCCTGTTTATGTAGAAATAAACAATGAACTAGTAAAGATTACAGATATAAAAGAGATAGATAATAAAATTATTTTAATTAAAGAAAATGAGCAAAGAACAATATAACCTAAGCAAACAAACAAACTACTTAACACGTACAATGTTTTTGGACCCAGAAGGTCCTGTAACTGTACAACGTTTTGAAGAAGTAAAGTACCCAAGATTGGCTAAGTACGAAGAAACAGCACGTGGCTTCTTTTGGGTACCAGAAGAAATATCTTTAACAAAAGATAAAATAGACCATAAGGATAGTAGTGATGCAATCAAACATATCTTTACAAGCAACTTGCTCAGACAAACTGCTTTGGATTCTATTCAAGGCCGCGCCCCTAATCAAGTGTTTAGTCCTGTTATTAGTATACCTGAGTTAGAAGCATTGGTTAGTAATTGGAGTTTCTTTGAGACTAATATACACTCAAAATCTTACAGTCATATTATTAGGAACGTATATGGCGTGCCTAAAGAAGAATTTAATAAAATTCACGATACCAAAGAAATCATAGAAATGTCTAGTAGTGTAGGCAAATACTACGATGACTTACACAGATTGAATTGCTTAAAAGAAACTTCTGATCCGACAAAAGAATGTGTACTAGAACCAGTACACATCAAAGCAATTTGGATGGCACTACATGCTAGTTATGCCTTAGAAGCATTACGCTTCATGGTAAGTTTTGCAACGAGTCTTGCTATGGTAGAGAACAAGATTTACATTGGTAACGGAAACATTATCTCCTTGATCCTGCAAGATGAGTTGCTTCATACAGAATGGACAGCATGGTTGATTAACAATGTAGTCAAAGATGACCCAAGATTCGTTATCGCTAAACAAGAATGTGAACGTGAAGTATACGACTTGTATATGGATGTTATCCGTGAAGAAAAAGAATGGGCAGAGTATCTATTCAGTAAAGGTGTAGTCATTGGATTGAATGCAGATATACTATCAGACTTTGTAGACTATACAGCATTTAATAGATTGAAAGATATCGGTATTAAGTACAATGAGAATCATCCAAAGCATAGTCCTATACCATGGTTCAACAAACACGTAAACATTAACAAAAAGCAATCAGCATTGCAAGAAACAGAATCAACCAACTATGTTATTGGCGTTATGTCAGATGTAGTAGACTATGAGGAGTTACCAGTACTATGATAGAAAAAGACATTAGAAAACAATTAAACATGATTAACGAGTCTATGCAAATTAATGAAGACCCGGTAACAACATTTGCCTCACTAGCACATGAAGAATGGCGCAAGAATTATGATCCATCTGGCACAAAGCCTAGGATCAAAAAGAATAGTGACGGAACTGAGGGTGACATAAATCAATCTTTTAACAAAATTCATCCAGATTGGCAAAAAGAAAATCTAGCCGCAGGAAAAGCGGCACTTGATGCAGTAAAACAGTTTCCCAATGATGAAGAAAAAGCCAGTGAATATATTCATATTCAATGGATGAGACGTAATCCAAAACAAGATTACAATGCCGCACAACATGTACCTTACGAACAACTTCCTGAGGAAGAAAAAGAAAAAGATAGAGTGCATGTAAGAACAATGAAAAAAATATTAGGACAACAATAATGAAAGCAATTATATGGAGTAAGTATCACTGCCCTTATTGCGACCAAGCAAAGGCATTACTAACAAGTAGAGGTATTCAATTTGAAGAACGTAAAATCGGAGATGGATACACTAAAGAAGATTTATTAGAAGCAGTACCAACTGCCAGAACAGTTCCGCAAATATTCATAGATAATGAATTAGTGGGTGGGTTTAATGAACTCAGAACAAAATTAACAGAAAGCATTTAATGGAAGTAGGACAAGTATATACATTTAAGTTGAATTCAGGAGAAGAATTAATCGCTAAAATAGGTGAGATTACACGTGATAATATCATCATTTCAGAACCTGTATCAGTAGCACCAGGACCTAAAGGAATGCAATTGATTCCTAGCATGTTTACAGCAGATCCGGAGGCTAAAATTACGCTAAATACTAGTAGCGTTTCAATATATGCACCCACTGAAGATAGTGTCAAAATGAAGTATATTGAAGCAACTACTGGAATTACAGTTCCAGATAAGAAAATTATATTAGGATAATATGTCAAGTCTAAGTCGTGTCGGTGATACAAATCAAACAGGTGGCGCAATTATGCGCGGAGCCGGCACGGTGTTTGCTAACGGAAAACCAGTAGGATTACATTCAAGTCAAATGACCCCGCATGCTCCCTGGAATTGGTATATTCACCCTCCACATGAGGCAGCAATGACTACTGACGGTAGTCCTACTGTTTTCGCTGAGGGTGCTCCTGTATTACGTGTTGGCTCAGGTAATAGCTGTGGTCATAGCATAATTCAAGGTAGCAATAACGTTAACGTCCCATGAGTCTAAAAGGACATTATACCCCACTACAACTAAATTGCCTCGGAGCTTTCTTACAAAGCTCAGGGTTCAATATCAATGCAACTGCGCTTGGTTATATGGGCTCATCTACTAGCAATACTACATATACTACTAGAGGTACAGTATATACTGCTACTGTACTAGATTCACTAGCAACAGCAATATCTCTAGCATATGCTAAAATTGGCACTGATATAAATACAGAAGTAAGTCAATCAGTATATAATAACTTAATAGCAATAGGTTCAGCATCTATACCCGCTCTAGGTAATAGTAAACCCAATACTTATACCGGTACTTATACTAACGATTACTCAAAATACGGATTCCTACGTTTAATAGCATTACAAGCATATAACGAATTTTATATCAATAACGGAAGCTATAGTGACTTTATAAGCACATTCAATACATGTGAAAGTTTCAAAAATCGTAGTAATAAATTAATTGGTAGTTTTGGTAGCTCTACTACTTACCTTAAAGGTATATTCAGTACAATGAGTGACTTGATTACTAGTGATATCACCGGTGTCAGTATGTCAACATTATATTGGGGACAGGATTTAATAGCAACCGGGCGTAGTATTGACTTATCAACTATAGATGAGTTTGGACTACCTAGTCATCTATTACGTACACTTAGTGCTAATAAAGCCTTAACTAGTAGTGTTAATTTAGCATTGTTAAGTAGCGGATTAACTAGTACTGAAATCACTAATATTTTAAATAGTACTACTGCTACTATAGCACAAGAGAAACTTATTTACGGAAGTTTTAATGTTATATTTGGACGAGATTTAGCTAATGTTTGTGTGTTATTAAATTGTCAAACACCTAATCTTAACTCATTGGCAGATTTATTAGACCCCAAAAAACTATTCCCAAATAGCTATACTACATTAACAATCCCACAATATAATAGCATACCTTTACCTACTAATAGCAAAACATATTATCCTATATATACAGGTGGTCAACCAGATATTAGAATACCGTTAGTTGGATTAAGATTACGTAATATAATACCAGAACCATTAGCATATGCTTGTGATGCTTTTAGTATTACTATGATGCAGATTAGTCGTATTAAAACAATTAATATTGAAAAGTTTGCGCAGGTAGTAACTAATTTAGAAAATGTTGCTGATTTAACTGTAGGATCAACTAATGTCCCGATGGATACAGCATTAGCTACTAGTTCATTAACAACTATTGCTAAAGGTTCAGGTCCATTTGGTATATATTATACCACTGATTTCTTTGGTGCAATGAGCGGAGTAAGTTACGATTGGAAGAATCTACAATCATTAATTACAGATTTACAATCAAGTACATTGTCAGGAATATATGGAAATATGGTTTCTTTATTAAATTCTGCAGGACCATATAATACACAATTAACTACATATATCAATAGTGCTAATACAGAGATTAGTAACATATTAGCTGGTAACCAGATACAAGCATTACAATTAAATACATTATATAGTAAATTCGGAAGTAATTTACTTAAAGAACAAAATGCAAGAACTCTTGCATTGCCAGGATTAACAGACTTAACTACTTCAGTTAATGATGTTTATAGTTTTATGGACAGTTTAGAACAGTATGCTACCCAAACAGAAGACTACGGTCCAAGTCTTGTGTTAGAAGGGATTGCAGATATTACAACAATAGGAGGTAACTGTTTAATTGGATCAATGCGTGAAATACGCAATGCGTTACGATTGGGATTAGCCGGGGGAGTACTTGATAATAATGTTAATAGTGAGAACTTACTATTGCCACGAATATCAGGAACAACTTCTAATCAAAATCCACTAAGTGGATATACTAATACTAGTATAACATCAAATATCCCAATCATTACAGGAGCCACTACAACACCGGGAAGTTTAGCTGGAAGTCCTGAAGTAAAGTTAATACCACCTAATCTGAGTATATTCAATTTACCAGTTAAAAGTTCAGTATTAACACCACAAGAAGCAGTAGCACACGTTGAGTTGTGTAACTGTGATTGTTGGCAGAATCTGGTTTAGATTCTACCTAGTGCCAAACCAATATCAGATACTTTAATTAGTATCTAATGTTAAGGAGTAACATTATGCACAAATTCCACAACCTTATCAAGTTTATATTGATTATTATGTTAACATTGTTAACATCATCATGTAACTTGCAACAAGAAGAGGTCATACAGCAAGTAGTTGCTAAAGTAGTAGACCAAAAACAATTGAAATGCCTAGCAGAAAATATCTATTTTGAAGCAGGAAGAGAATCAACAGAGGGTAAAGCCGCAGTTGCTAGAGTAGTAATGAATAGAATTAACTACGGATTCGCAACTACACCCTGTAAAGTAGTATATCAAACCACATCAATAAAACAGGTCACAGACTATGATGAATCATTTTGGGTAAAAGTCTGTCAATTTAGTTGGGTTTGTGAGGGTAAAAGTAACCCAAACAAAAATACAACTAGTTACCAAAACTCTTTACAAGTAGCCTATGATGTGTTAGCATATGACAGATATAAAGAAGTCATACCGCAAACAGTATTATTCTTTCACAATAAAACAGTTGAGAACCCTTGGCCACATAAAGTTGAAAAGGTAATCGGTAATCACATTTTCTATAGTAAAGCACATAAAAAGAAACATGTCCATAAACACAAGCCCGGATAAAGGGTCTTATAATATCAAAATACATGAAGAAAGATTATTAATGGATCCCGATGATTCTGATGCAGTTGAATTGATTGATTACTTTAAAAGTAATAAACAGTTACGGCTTGAATTAGAAGCCACTGAAGAATGGCGGGTAGATAACTTAGAATATGATTTACGCAGTAGTAGAAAAATAATTGAAAAATGCACTGACCCTGTGTATGCTCAACATGTATATGCCGCGTTATGTAATAATGAGTTCCAAAAAAATGACGTTTACCCAATACTATCTGACAAACGTTGGAGTTGTAGTTGGCGTCATGCAGGAGGAATCATTGCTGATATTAGACAACAAGGTGACTATATAGATTGGTATTGTAGTGGAATTAGGGGAGATATATTAACAGATGAAGAATTTAATGATTTAACGGAAGAACAAAAACAAACAAATCTAGAGATTGATGCTTATATAAATGAAGGTGTCGTAACAGATGAAATTCGTAAGGATTTCTTTGAATTGGGTTGGATTATATTAGGAGAAAGATAATGAAGAAGATATTAACATTACTATTGTTATCAACAACAATAACAGCATTTGCACATGGTCCATACTTTAGACCAAGACATTATCAAGACCATTGGGGATGGGTAGCCCCTGTCTTTATTGGTGGAGTAGTAGGATATGAAATAGCAAAAAATCAACCACCTGTCATTGTACAACAACCCCCGATAATTGTACAACAACCAATAGCACAACCTCAACCATACTACGGACAAAGTCCAAATTGTAGTCCATGGAAGGAAGTACAAACACCAGATGGTAATATATACAGGGAAAGGACTTGTACTCAATAATATGGCTTATTCAAATAAAGTATTAGACCACTACGAAAATCCACGTAACGTGGGTAGTTTTAATCAAGCAGATTCTGATGTAGGAACTGGAATGGTTGGGGCACCTGCATGTGGAGATGTTATGCGTTTACAAATAAAGGTAGAAAATGGAATCATTACTGATGCAAGATTCAAAACGTACGGTTGCGGTAGTGCAATCGCATCGTCCTCTCTTATTACCGAGTGGGTTAAAGGGAAGACGTTGGACCAGGCCGCAACTATTAAAAATTCAGAGATTGCTGAAGAACTCTTATTGCCCCCAGTCAAAATCCATTGTTCAATCCTTGCTGAAGACGCAATCAAAGCCGCGGTTGAAGACTACAAAAAGAAATTAAATCCAACGAGTATATCTACTTAATTGTTTATTAAATAAATCAACATTTAATTTCCAAAAAGTCTGTAAATGTCCTCTATATTCTATATTGCAGGCTTTCGTAAGTATACTGATCTTTTCTAGTGCTGGACATGCTATTTTATGTATTAACCTTTGTGTTCCTACAGCACCGTTAAAACTAGTAATATATAAATCTGCTGATTTTGGGGCCCAATCTATACATGCCGGAAGAAAAAACTGTGCAGTTGGATTCTGTAAAGTAGTGATATCTGTAATCGTATGTAAACCGTTCCCATACGTTCCTGGAAGTTTATCGGTAAATGTACAGGTACGAGCGGCAATACGATATGCGTTAGAACCTAATTCCGGTAAACTATGTGCGCCAACACTACCCACTGCTTGATTATTATAATATAGAATCCAAACTTGTTTATGTTTCTCATTATCAAAACAATTTATCATTAACTTTTCACTAGAGTTATTATGAAACCCTCTACGTAATGCTTCGTTATAAAAATCAGATAAATCTAAATCTTTAGTCCAAGGTATTAATTTATACATAATGCTTTTTCAATAAAATCTTGAGGATAATTTTTACTAAAACTAAACCAACATAGTTTATTAAATAGTTTAAACTCTTGAGGGGTATCCCAATCAATATTTAATGTTTCTAAATGCTTTCTAAGTTCTTCTTGTCTGGTTATATAAATATGACTTTCTGTGTCTTTAATACTAATAGTGGGTTCATCTTCGTGATAGGTAAAAAAGTAATTAATACTTTTCAATTTACCGTCAACAACAAAATAACTGCTAGGATGCATACTATATTTGTACCAACCTAAGGATCTATGTGCTTTGATGATACCCAGCATTTGCTCTTGCCAATCGGGTAAAACTTTAATATAATTCTCAGTTGTGCAATTGCTTAATTCCCAAAAGTCTGGTCCATCAACAGTTAGATATATTTTCTTTTCAGTATAGTCAATATCAAGTATATTTGGAATATGCATAGGATAGTTCTCTTGCATTTTCTTTAAAAATTTTACTTCACGTTCCCATTTTTCTTCCATCAATGTAGGGTCAACTACTTGATTCTTGCCCCTATGATAGTCTGAATCATTATAATACCATTGAACAAATGTCTTCTTGTCTTCACTTATAAGACTAGTATATATTAAGTTGTTTCTGCACGGTCCGTCATTGGGTACATTATTGTAATAGTAATCATATTTCATATATTAATTTATCAAAATACAACCGCATAAATAATTAACTAGGCGGTATATAATGTCAATAAAAGGAATTAACGGTAATCCATATATGGATTTAGAACCATATTTAGATATGGATAAGTTCAATCAATTACAACCTGAAATCTATAGAGGGTTTGCCGAAGCAAGAGAATATGCTAAAGAGGGTACTTGGATGGCTCCTGGCTTTACTGTTGAAGACATGAGTTATATATGCTCTTGGAAACCTATATATAAAGCTATTGAAGAATTTCTAGCATTGCCCGATAACGATCCAATAAAACTGGGCGGAATAGACTTATATACGGACTTTAAAAACTATAAGATGCGTAATAAATTCACACGCTATATTAAAATGGCCATGGGTGCATATGACCCATATACATACTATTTCTTATGGGAAGAGGGTGATTGGGACGATAGACCCGGAGAACGTCAAATGACAGAAGAAAGTAAATACTTTCCAGGAGTTGTTGATTGGGTATTAAAATTAAAAGAAGATAACATATTTGAACACATAGGACGTGTTATATTCTTTCATCTAGAACATGATGGCATACCATTTGAACATAGAGATTTAGATAGAAAGAACGGGATTAATGTAGTCAAACCGCATCGCAATGAATTTATACATATACGCCCTGACACACGCAATCAATTCTATGTTTGGGATCCTGAACATAAAATGAAATATGGTATCAATACTAGAGCCGCTTGGTGGAATGATGTTGATTGGCACGGTGGAAATAATGTCATGGCACAAACATATAGTCTACGTATTGATGGTAAATTCACCGAAGACTTTAGAAAAAAATTAGGTATTGACCACTTAGAATTTTATTGATTTTGTAATATGCATTTCAGGGCCGCAATTACATGATTTGATTTGACATGTCACTGGCTCTTTATGTATAGTAAATCTATCAACAAAATCCTCATCTAATATATTATAATTATTAAATATAGGTTGTCCGCAACTACCCTTTATTATCCCGTCATAATCAATATAGATACGCTCTAACCCAATATTACACTTCCAACCCTCAAAGTAATTTAACTTACGATTCATATAATAATTAGCTTTTGCTGGCTCAACTGTTCCGTCATCATAATGTGCATAACTCTCAAATACTTTAATCTTACCTTCTCTAAGTAAATTAATGTTCTTTTTAATCCAATTATAACCGGGTATTCTTTTGTTCTGATTCTTTAAGAACTCTCTTTGCTCATCATTATATACTCTTCCGTGACTATAAATGGGTATAACTGTTGACGGTAAATGAGTTTCTATAACCTCAGCAACATCAATAAACCAACGATGCTTACTAGTCTTCATTAACTCAATCATTTCAAGACCTTTATCCCAATTAAGTACATCCATCATAACTCTTACTGTGACTTTTACCCCACGTTCATATAACAAATCACATAGTTTAATTGTATGATTAATATCGGATTGTGCTATATGATAACTTACTTGTACACTATCAAATAAATGTCCGTATTCGTCCCACCATCTATATGTTCTGGATCCGTTAGTAACTATCCCCCAATAGATTTTATGGTTCTTATTCAACTCTTGTATAACATGTTCTAGTCCACTCCACAATGTGGGCTCACCACCAGCAAAGTTAATCTTATATTCTTGTTTATTCAACTGCTCGGTAAACTGTTTAAGTACATAATCTACATTCTTAGTTACTAAATCAACATTCTTAATCGGTAAATAATTACCCGCATTCGCTCCCGGCCAACAATATCTACAACTATAATTACATAAGTTTGTGGGCGCCCATGTAATGTTCATTTCGTTAACGGGTTGTGTGGTTTTTATTTCAGTAAGTTTATACATATAAATATTTAATTGATATATAAACTATGAAAAATATTGTCCCCAATCCCTCAACGTTCTGTGCAGTTCCTTTCGTTAATATAAGAAATGCAACTAACGGCGAATGGGGAACGTTCTGTGATGGTGTCACTGGTACTACTAATGTACCCACAACAGAAAAACTAAGCAAAGTATGGAATATTGACTTCTATAAACAATTACGCCTAGATTCTATTAACGGCGTTAAGAATAAAACATGCGACTTTTGTTGGAGAAATGAAAGTACAGGTAACTTTAGTATGCGTAAAAGTGAGTCCGCATGCTTCAATATAGATGACATTCTACCTTACGTTAATGACGATGGATCAATGACTATTGCCCCTCAAATATTGGACATTAAGTTAAGCAATATATGCAATGCAAAATGTATTATGTGCTGTCAGATATTCAGCAGTCAACATGAAAATGAGGTAAAGTTCTGGAAGAAATCAGATATTAAACTACCCAGTGCATTAGAGTATATAGAATCAGTATATGCACATAACAATGACTATAGGGTTGAATCAATAAACATTGATAACTTTGATTTAATAAACGAGGTTAAAAAGATTAGAATAGCCGGTGGCGAACCTATGATTAATCCAAAAGTCAAGGAACTACTTAACAAAATCAATAACATTGACGTTGACATTGAGATAATTACTAATCTATCCGAAATAGACTTTCAACTACTGTCAAGGTTTAAAAATCTACATATAACAGGAAGTATAGACCACATTGATCCTGCAAAGTTCAATTTCATTAGATTTCCATTAAACTTTGATATATGTATCAATAACTTTAAACAAATCACACATACTAAAGAGATATCCTTTTCTGCTAGTATTTTTAATATAATGGACTTAAGAGAGATATTTGACTATTTTGAAACGTTAAATACTCCGATCAGTTTTAACTATGTATTAGATCCAAACTATTGGAGCATTCATTATCTTGAACCTGAACAGAAAGAATATATCATAGAAATGGTTCAACAAATGATTAATGATAAACATAGGATAATAGAAGAAAACAACGGTATAAACAAATATATGCATTCAATACATAAAATGCTAAGTACAACCCCGGATGACTTTACGGAAATAGTAAAAGAACGTACAAGAGTGTTAAAACTCTATGACACATCACGGAAGACAGATTATAAAACATTATACCCTTTTATAAAAGATTATGAATAATATAGAAAAAGTAAGAGAAATACTTAACAAAACTAGTTGGTTAGAACTAGACTTATCCATTGACTTAGAACAATGGACGACAGAAGCTAACATAGCAAGTGAATACTTAATACCCTATAGGGAAAATGAAAGTAATGGGTGGAGTAGTGTAGCAATACATGCTGAGGGGGAAAACATCTATAGTAATGTAAAAGCGACTTATAGTGATTATAGTTGGACAAAACTATCCGAAAAAACACCTACTATTAAAAGATTTTGGGAACAAATGCCCTTTGAAAATCTTGCGAGAATACGTTTTATGGGTGTAGAACCACATGGATATGTCGGTAAACATCGTGACTTACCTCCTAGTAGTGTTACTGATATGCTAGATTTTATAATACCTATTAATATTGCTATCATTCATCCTGATGATTGCTATATGACATTATCTGATATAGGCGTTGTTCCATTCAAACCGGGCAAAGTAATATTAGTAAACATTACTAATGAACATAGTGTAACTAATAATTCTGACACTAGAAGAATACATCTTATTGGGTATGGTAGGCCCGGTAATAGAATAGAAGAATTCTGCGACTTAATAATAAGAAGCTATGATAAAATACAATAAAAGGTTCAACAGGCAATCAACTGTATGTTTTCTAATGATTGATGACACTTATCTAATTAAAGATAACTATGTCAAAGAATTAGTAAAAAACGTATCCGATTATACCATCAGTAATATCACTGATAAGGGTTATGATTTGTTTCATGGGCAACATGAAGACTTGTTATTAAATCAACTAAGCGAATTAAACTATAGTCATACAGTAGTATTTGTTACAGGGACAGAGTTTATTAACGGGGAAGCCTTCTTTGAAACTGTTGAAGACTATATCAACCATGACTTTCTAATCGCAGGGCATATATTAGATAGAAAAGAAGCATACTACGAACTACATAAGCAATGCTATATCATCAACTTAAAACTATATAAAACCTTCAATAAACCAATTATTGGTCAAGAACAATTGGGTAGTAAGCATCGTCAAACAAAGCCCTGGCGTAGTTATGATAATATACATGATGATTATACCCCAACTAGTGTATCGGGCGGAGAAGATGATATAGATTATAGTCACAAGATGCATGGATACAATATATTAAGTATAGCATTTAATAATGATATACCTGTCAGGGTATTTGATAAGAACATACGTCAACATAAGAAATATCACTATTATGATAGTTTAGATGAAATATCCTGGATATACCTTAGACAATCTTATGCCCAAAACACATTTGTACATTATAATTCAAATGAGTTCCCACCGAAGGATTTTGCTAACAAAGTCACTGAAATCTTTACCCCAGCAAGCGGTGATTGGTGGTTTAATAATCTAAACCTAGAAGATAACTGTAAAGTTGTATTCTATGATTATAATCAAAAGTCACTAGATTATTGGAAACAACATTGTAAAGAGCATCCAAATTTAACTTATGAGTTTGTATTAATTGATTTATTGTCTATGGATTTAGATTTAACTCAGTATCTTACTACTAGTAATCCATTAATCAATTTATCAAACATTTTTTGTTATGAAGGAACCATAGCGTTTGCTAACCTAAGGTATAGATTACATAGAGAAAACAAGTTAATAAGTCACGTTATAGACAAGTTTCCTGACAGTTATTTGTATTTTTGTAATAGGGCATGTTCCGGCTTTATAGATGTAGATTACTTTAACATAGCCAAGAACTTTAAAGTTATAACATTAGATAGTCTTAAGACCCCGACATATCATCAAAACGGGGAATGGTGTGTTTGATATAAAAAAGTTACATATTGAACTAACGGATAGGTGTCAAGCACAATGTCCGATGTGTGCTAGGAACCATAATGGGGGTAGTGAAAGAAAACATATCACAAACAATGATGTATCCATAGATCAATTTAAGTCATGGTTTCCAAAAACATTCTTAGAGAAATTAGATTTGTTCTATGCTTCGGGTAATTATGGAGATCCTGCATTTGCAAAAGATTGCTTAGAAATTTACAAATATGTTAGAAAAGCCAACCCGTCAATACAACAAAATATACATACCAATGGCAGTTTACGTAATAGTGAATGGTGGACTGAGTTTGCTGAGATAATAAAGCCGAACGGTAGAATTATCTTTGCAGTAGACGGATTCAAGGGTAAGCATGAATTATATAGAAAGAATACAGATTTTGACAAGATAATTAATAATATTAAAACTGTAGTAAGTACCGGTTGTGCTGTGAAAGTTAACAGTTTAGTATTTGAACATAATCAGTATGACACCGAGTTATTTGAAGAATACTTAAGAGATTTGGGTGTATATGAAGTTGAATTCCGTAGCACCACTAGATTTTATGATATGAAAAGTTTCCCTGTTTATGATAAGAATGGGGTAAGAGAATATGACTTGTTACCCGCGACTATCCCAAAATATAAAGTACAGTCTAAGTTTAATTTAGAGAAGTTATTAATAAAAGAGAATAGAGATATCTTATCCAAAGTTAGTGTAGTCAATCCTAAATGTATGGTTAACAATGAAATTTATATAGATTGCAGGGGTAATGTATTTCCCTGCAGTTATTTAGGTTCAGACTATGTAGAGAATGGGGTAGAAGAAACATCAACTATTAACATACTACGTAATATAAGTGTTAGAGATAGCCAACAACATTTAATTAGATTAGGATTAATTAATCTACATTCTGTTGATATAGAGAACGTCAAGTTTTGGGATAATTTAGAACAATTATGGACAGGTGACAACAAGTGTTTAACTTGCGTTAATATCTGTGGAAATACTAAACCCTTGATTGATTGAGTGTAAATGTTTTAATTGTTCTAGTTCTGTAGTAAATGTAACCTTCAAGTTGTCATATTTAAAATTATCTAATATGTTTTCTTTATTAGCGTGATTTAACCAAGGGCTAAAGATTTTATCAAACTTATAGCGATAACTAGTATCGCTATGAAACTTAGTATTACTATCAATTTCTAATGGGTCAATCATTATATTAATAGGATTTTTGATAATTCCATGTTTCAGTAAACGTCTAACAACTAATTGTATTCTGGGGACAGGGCCAAAGTTACAAGCAGTGTGGATATATCCTGTATTCATATAATACCATAATCCATCTTGTTTAAGTTTGTACATTGTTTGAGTATCTAAGTTAACAAGATAAGATTGTTCTCCTAGAATGTTTAAATGCCATCTATCGTCAATGTCGGAGTGTGCTTGATATACTTCTCCGGGTTCTAGTATAAGTATCCTAGCCTGACCCATATCTGATACGTGTAATGAGTTGAGTAGTTGTTCCCAAATAGTACCTACAAATGTTGATTTAATATTCCAAGGATCATAGAAGAAGTTACATGTAGGTTCATTGAGTGTTAGATCCGAGGGTAGTTCATTAAGTGCTTGTTTTATTAAGTCAATATCAATTATGTACTGTGTATTAGTAATCATAGTAGATGACTTAATTCAGGGAATGTTTGTTTAAAGTTTGTTCCGCGTTGATTATCTAACACATTGATATATTCACGGAAATCAGGTAATAAGTTAGTATGGTCTTCTTTATCCATCCAATCTAATATACCCTCCCAGCGTTTCCAACCATAAGGATTAGTTTTCCAAAATTCATCATTTTGTGTATAGTTATCCCACAGCCATTGTTTTAGTTCAGCAAACAATTCACGTACTTCCTGTTTATCTTGTATAGGTAATACTCTTAGACTTAACCAAGTTGGTATCCATAATAGATGAACTCCGATTAATCCACCTCCATTAGTTTGACCTACTATATTCTTTTCAAAATTCAATTTTTTAAAGCCTGAGGATACTTTCCATTTAATGAATTCAGGTATATGTTTAATGTTTAGTATTTGTACTGCTAAAGCAATATTGAATTGTATATTATCAGGGGTCTTTTCTAGTCTTTGCAGATTCTTTTCTATTGTTGTCCAATCTAATGGGTGTCGTATATATTCAACTCTATCACCCATTCCATCAAGGCTTACACCCACTTTAACCTTTTTAAACTGTTCCCATATACTAATCATTTCTTCATTGATTAATACTCCGTTAGTGTTATATCGTAACCCTATATTACCTGCATATCCTCTATTGATGATTTCTAGTAAGTAGTTTTTATGTTCTTTAATCAATAGAGGTTCGCCCCCAGCAAAGTATAGTTCTTTGATATTAGGAGTTTGTTCGTATATTTCTTCCCAGAACTTAGGGTTCTCATGCCAACTGTTGTTAAACTCAGTTTGATCCCAACTCATTTGTTTTTTGATTAATGGGCTAGATAATATAGGGAATATTTTTTTATGTTCGGCTACCCATAGACTACTATCATGCGGGCTACACATAACACATTTTAAGTTACAAGTATGTCCTAATCGTAAATCTAAGTATTGAAGTTTATGAGGGATACTACCGTCACTTTTAGTTTCTTTTATTAATGCTGGTATATCAATTTGTTTTTCTACATGCCACGTACCAGTCTCCCAAATACGTTTACTAGCGATACCTTCTGCTTCTTCTTTAAAGCATTTAGTACAACTAGCCGGAACTTCACCGGCTATCATAGTTTTACGAACCGATTTCATATAATCGTTATTAAATGCATCTGATGGTAAATCATGTTCAAAGTTAGCAGGCTTGCCATCTTCCATTTTAACTAATCCAACACTATAATCACCGGTATCTGCCCCGCTAGCATTTGCTACACAGCATATACGCATATCGCCGTTTGGTCTTGTTGCTAGATGTATCCAGGGTAAAACACATATACTAGGGCTACCCGTAATCTCTTTAATCTGTTGTTGCCATTTACCTAATTGGGTATCAATGGGTTGCATCCAAAATGTTTTATTCATTGAAATATTTATAATGAAAGTATGCGGATTAAATATTTCAATGAATCGTGTTAAAGTGGCTAGTGATTATACTATTGATTTTTTAGAAATAGAAAGACCACAACCCTTATCAGATAATCTTATAGAACAAACTATACAAGATATTTTAAATGGTAAGATAGATAAAACTATCACTGACAAAGTGTATAGTGATTTTAAGACAGAGATGCAACAACATATTGTTTCTTCTACCCTTAATCAGATTACAGGATTAGAAACTTTTAATCGTATAGATATTATAAATGGTTGTACCCAATTTATTGATAATCTGTATATGTCAGGACCTGTACAAACTCTCAGTAATGATTATAGATATCATCAACGTTTGGGACGTGCTTTCTTTACAGAAGTAGGTGATTTAATGCCTGAAGTGCCATTAATAATTGCTATGCCCTTCCCACAAACAGGATCAAAGCATATACAAATGGATGAGATTTTAGATGAATGTCATGTTAAGAATATACCTGTGCATATTGATGGTGCTTGGGTAACCTGTTGTAGAGATATACACTTTGATTTAACTCATTATGCTATACAGAGTGTGGGTATAAGTTTAAGCAAAGGATTAGGATTAGGATGGAATAGAATCGGATTAAGATGGACAAAACAATATAAACAAGATTCTATAACTATAATGAATGACTATCATATGAACAATAGAGTATTATCAATGATTGGGTTGCATTTTATACGTAATTTTCCGATTGATTATTTATGGAATACGTATAGTGATTTATACTATAAAATATGCAATGATTTCAATTTAAGTCCTACAAAATCAATATACTTGGCATTGAGAGACGGACATCCTGTAGGGTTAAGCCCATTAATAAGATATTTAAAAGAACATGCATAACACAACATCTAAGACATTTTGTATGCATCCATTTACTGGATTAGCAACTAGAGAAGACGGGGCAATATGTGTTTGTTGTCGTAGTTATCCTATTGGCTTTATACAAGATGCACCATTAGAATATCATTGGAATAGTGAAACTATGCAACATATACGTAGACAAGTGTTACGTGGGGAACGACCAAAAGAATGCGAACCTTGTTTTAGTTTAGAAGATCAGGGTGTAGAGAGTCTTAGACAACGACATATTGAACCTAAGATTCCAGAAAGCAGAATCACGTTATATCCAGATGCTATAAGTAAAATGAACCACGATTTTACTATGCCATACGAAATCCCTACAATGGAATTAAAACTTAATAACTTATGTAATTTGAAATGTCGTATGTGTCATCCAATGGATAGTACAAGTTGGAA
>JAUKPQ010051676.1:0-28246 GCA_032273045.1 Chloridella minuta | reverse complement strand
CAAATGATTGCAAGTATTTCCTAGATTTTTCTCTTATTGTTTTAGTTTCATCGGCATAATGGTCATGTTCAAAGGTTATTACCCTAAATTTTGTATTATGTAATGGTATTTTCTTTAATACTTCAAATGATAGTGAAGAATTAAAGAAGAAAATAAAAACAGGTCTCAAACAATCAGAGGCTGGTCAAATTCATACGACTAAGGAGGCTAAAGTAAAACTCCAGAAGTGGCTTAAAAATTAAATAGCAGTTTCGTTTCTTGAATGGATTTTTCTAATTGTCGCATCTTCAAAATTTCAAATCATCCTTGGCCAACTTTTTTGATACATCTATTGAGTTTATAAAAGGTGTAGGGCCGCAACGCGCTGCGTTGATTCAAAAGGATTTGAACATATTTACTTATGGCGATCTTGTTCAATATTATCCTTTCCGTTATGAAGACCGCACTCAATTTTATGAAGTAAAAGATGTTAATGAGGAGATGCCTCATGTGCAGTTGCGTGGGCGCATTACCAAAATGGAATTGATTGGTGCTGGATTTAAGAAAAGACTGGTCGGACATTTTACCGATGGCACGGGTGAAATAGAACTGGTTTGGTTTCAGGCTATCAATTGGACATTGGAAAAGATAAAGCCAGGAATTGATTACATCGTGTTTGGAAAACCAAACCGATATGGAAGCAAGTTCTCTATTGCCCATCCTGAGATCGATCCGTTAACCGCAAAGACGGAAAAAGCAGGATTTTTACAACCCGTTTATTCAATTAGCGAGAAACTTCGCGCGCGACATATTGATAATCGATTCATTAATAAAATAATGCAGGATGTTTTGCGTGCTGCGATTCCTAATATTCGTGAGACATTACCGGATTACTTAATAAAGCAGCAAAACCTCGTAGAAAAAAAAGAGGCTTTAATACAAATTCACTTTCCGCAAAGTCATGAAAGACTCGCTGCAGCACAACAACGCCTGAAGTTCGAAGAACTTTTTTACATTCAGCTCAGGCTGCTGAAGATGAAAGTAGTTCGTCAGGAAAAGTTCAAAGGAATTTCATTCGCAGATACATCAATACTTACCAGGTTTTATAATGAGCATCTCCCCTTTGCATTAACAAATGCACAGAAAAGAGTAATCAAAGAGATCTATGCCGACATGAAGAGTGGCAAACAAATGAACAGATTACTACAAGGTGATGTAGGTAGCGGTAAAACCATCGTTGCATTCATCTGCATTTTGTTAGTAGTAGGAAGTGATGCGCAGACTGCATTGATGGCTCCCACTGAAATTCTGGCGCAACAGCATTACGCCAATCTAAAAAAGAATGCAGATAAGATGGGAATACCCATTGCATTACTTACCGGCTCCGTAAAGAAGAAAGATCGCAAACCTATTCATGAAGCACTGGAAAATGGTTCATTGAAAATTCTGATTGGCACTCATGCATTACTGGAAGAAGGAGTTAAGTTTCATAAGCTTGGTCTGGCAATTATTGATGAGCAACATCGCTTTGGTGTAGCGCAGCGATCAAAGCTGTGGCAAAAAAATGCAAATGTGTATCCACATGTTCTGGTGATGACGGCCACACCTATTCCACGAACACTGGCAATGACCTTGTATGGAGATCTTGAAATTTCTTCTATTGATGAATTACCAAAAGGAAGAAAGCCAATTAAAACCACGCATCGTTTCGATTCACATCGCTTGCAGGTGAATGGATTTATCAGAGAACAAATCAATGCCGGAAGGCAGGTGTATGAAGTATACCCGCTGATTGAAGAATCGGAGAAGCTGGATTTGAAGCACCTGATGGACGGATATGAAAGTATTTCTCGTGCTTTTCCGGATATAGCCATAAGCATTCTGCACGGTAAGATGAAGCCCGAAGCAAAAGACTATGAGATGGTCCGCTTTGTAAAGGGTGAAACAAAAATCATGGTTGCCACTACTGTTATCGAAGTAGGTGTGGATGTTCCAAACGCCTCTGTTATGGTAATCGAAAATGCAGAACGTTTTGGATTATCTCAATTACATCAATTGAGAGGTCGTGTGGGTAGAGGTGCTGATCAATCCTATTGTATACTCATGACGAGTTTCAAATTGGGTGCTGATTCAAAACTTCGTATTGAAACAATGGTTCGGACTAATAACGGTTTTGAAATTGCCGAGACTGATTTGAAGTTACGTGGTCCTGGCGATCTGATGGGCACGCAACAAAGTGGAGCACTCGATTTGTTAATCGCTGATCTTGGTAAAGATGGAGTGATATTGGAGAAAGCCCGGGAAGTAGCAAAAGATATCCTTCAAAAGGATCCTGAACTCACGGCTCCCATTCATGAGCCGATTAAAAGGCAGGTTGATTCTATCAAAAAAACAGTTGTGAACTGGAGTCGCATAAGCTAATAGCATTAACATAGCGGAAACACTTTAATAAAGGAGTCAGACCGTTTTTACTTTCAAAAGAGAGGCTTAAGATGTTTTCGAAATTGCTAAATTTGGCATCCTCCAGATACCTATGAGTCTACGTTTACTGTTCGTCACGGTTTTGCTTCTTTTTTGCACGGCATCCTATGCTCAGCAAGGCCATTATTTTCTCACGCATTATACTCCGTCAGATGAACGCATCGATTATGTTACCTATGGAATGGCACAAGGTCAGCGAGGAGTGTTTTATGTTGCTAATAAAAGTGGAGTACTTGAATTTGATGGCAGGAACTGGAATCTGATTGCAACACCAGGTCCGATTTATACGGTATCTACCCTTGGTGCTGATGTATTTGCCGCTGGATATAATGGTTTTGGAAAATTGTCATGGGCAAAAGATAATATCAGAACGTATCAATCTTTATCTGAAGGTTTGCCTAACGCCACTCAGATTTTTACCAGCATTGCGGTAAAAAACAATGTTTATTTCTTAGGCGAAAAAAATATTCATGTACTTCCAATCACTTCTCTTAAACCACAGTCAATTAAAGTACAACCTGAGCAGGGAGCATTTACCGGGTTGTTTCAGATTCTGGATGATGCTTACGTAAGCACAGAGAAACAGGGACTTTTTAAAATTGATGGCGATAAATTGATAAAGGCAAGCATCAATTTACCAGTTGGCCAGGTTATCACGTTTAGCTCATCCTTACCTGGTAAGAACATTACATTAATAGGTAGTGAATCAGGAAGTTTATTTACATATGGTAAATATGGATTAAAGGAAATCAATGCGAAGGACAAGTCATTTCTTGAAAATAATGTAGTTGTTGGAGGTGCATGGGTGAGTGAAACATTGATTGCTGTTGGTACTCTGCGTGGAGGAGTAATTTTTATCAACCCGCAAACGGGAACTACAGAGGAGATTACTAATTTTCATACAGGTCTTCCGGATAATGAAGTCTATTCTATTTTGTGTGATCGCAATCAGGGAGTTTGGATTGCGCATGATTACGGATTTACTCGCGTTGCACCTTATCTCCCTTTCCGTTCGTATAGTCATTATCCCGGATTGTCTGGTAATTTACTTTGCGCTTATACTTTTCAGGGTCAGATCTATGCTGGTACCACGTTGGGACTTTTCGGTTTGGTGCGCGAAGAAGTGTATGAAACCGTTCCAAGTGGTCCACCAGTATCTTCTGTTTCTCGTGGTGGCACTGAGCAAACAAAGGGAAAGAAAAAGTTATTTTCTTTTTTAAGGAAAGGAAAGCAAAAGACGGAAGCCACTGAGCCGGTTGTTGCAAGCAAAGAAGTTATTAAAGGAAAAAAAGATAAAGGAAAAAATAAAGGTACTGTTGCGGCCAAACCTAAACCGGTTTTAAAATCTCTTCAATATGTATTTAAAAGAGTAGAAGGTGTTGATGGGAAAGTGAGCCAACTTGTTGAAGCGAATGGGAAGCTTTTAGCAGCAGGTATTAGTGGAGTAGCAGAAGTAGAGGGTTTGAAGTCAAAGACGATCACCCGTGAACCCGTTCGTTCTGTTTTCCTTTCTCCATCTATCAATCAACTTTTAGCAAGCACACTTAATGAAGAAGTAAAAACTTTTGCTTCCGGAGCAACTGGCTGGAAAGAAACGCACTTGCTGGATACGCTGCAGGATTATGTGAGTTATATTTTTGAAGATAAGCTTCAGAATATCTGGTTATGCTCTCGTACCAGCATATATAAAGTAGAAACTGTTGACAACGAAATCTCAGACGTTGAAGCGATTCCTTTTTCAAATCCATCTATTGATGAAACTATAGGCGTGGCATATGGCAGTGAAGTATATGTAGCTGCGAGTGGAACATTTAACCGGTTCAATCCGGGGAAGAATAGATTCGAAAAACACGATTCAGTACCCGGCCCCAAAAAATATTTTGCTTCTGCCGGATATTTTTGGTTCTATGACGGACACCGCTGGCGCACCGTAGATCAGCGTGTGCAGTCCGCTTTTAAGTTAGAATGGCTTGGACTATTTCACAATATTCGCTTCCTCGCTCCGGCTAATAAAGCACAGGTATTGTGGGTGATTACGGCAGCAAATGAATTGTATAAATTTTCCGGTGACAAGGTTGCTACTACTCAGGCTAGCTATCCATTGTTCCTTCGTGAAGTACGTGGTCAGGAAAGTAAACTGGCACCTGCGAGATCACTTACGGTTAGCCAGTTGGAAAGCACGGTAACGTTCGAGTTCATTCAGCCCGATTATCTGGGCATGAAGGCAGTGGAGTACAGATACATGGTTCGTAATCTCACGAAAGGATGGTCAGCATGGTCAACGAGTAATAATGTGGTCAACTTTTCTTATTTGCCTACCGGAAACTATAGAGTAGAAGTTCAAACGCGTGACCTTATGGGTAAGGTATCAGAAGTAGAGCAAATTGATTTAAAAGTAGAGCCGCCTTATTGGAAACAATCCTGGTTCTATGCTGCAGAGTTACTCTTCTTTGGATTATTAGTCTTCATCTCAATTAAAATGAGTGCCTGGAATACAAAGTATCGTTATGCAAGCCGGCTTCTTTCATTACTTACAGTCATTATGTTGATTCAGTTTATTCAAACCGTAGTATCCTCGCAAATTACTTTTAAGAGCACACCGGTTTTTGAATTCTTCATTCAGGTATTTATAGCGTTGCTCGTATTGCCTATTGAGGGCTATCTGCGTAAAATGATGATGAGTGCTTCGGAGGTAGAAATAAAACAGGCGAATAGCTAATCGCTTTTGGTTTTTAGATATATATTCAGAGTGAAGTAAGTGGATGTTTAACTAACCCGTTTTCTTATGCTAATCAATCTGGAACCCGTGCCTCATTTCATGAAAAACTACATCAAGCAAATTGAAGAAAGCGATTTGCTTCAGGCGTTGCGCATATCAGGCCATCGCATGCTTGAACTAGTACATTCCATTGATGAAGAGCGAAAAGATTATCGTTATGCAGAAGGTAAATGGTCTATTCGTGAGTTGCTTTGTCACATGATCGATGCAGAGCGTATTTTTGCATACCGCGCCTTACGGTTTTCAAGAAATGATAAAACTCCGTTGCCAGGCTGGGAAGAAAATGATTATGCCCCTTTGGCAAATGCCAATAATAGAAGCTTAAAGCAAATAGCAGATGAGATGAGACACGTTCGGCTTTCAACTATTGATTTGTTCGAAGGGTTTACTGAAGAAATGCTTTTTCATAAAGGGATTGCCAATAATAATGAGATGTCCGTGATGCTTTTGGGTTTCGTTATAGCGGGTCATGAAACACATCATCGTAAAATTTTAGCTGAACGCTATCTTGAGATTAAGTAAAAAATGCGTTCGTTAATCTTATTCCTGTTTATCTTATTAATTGTAGCTTCCTGCTCTCCTGTTTCTTTTTTAAAGAAGGAGATTGCACTAGCTGAAAAAGAGTTGAAGGATCATACTGGCTTTATGCTTTATGATCTTAATTCAAAAAAGATCATTTACGAACATCAGTCAGCCAGCTATTTTACTCCAGCATCGAATACAAAAATATTTACGCTGTATACCAGTCTCAATGTATTTGGCGATTCCATTCCGGCTTTGAAGTATGTCATTAAGCAGGATTCATTAATTGTATGGGGAACAGGTGATCCTTCTTTTCTTTATTCTGAAACACATCAGAACAAAAAGGTATTTGATTTTCTGAGCGACTCTTCAAAGAAGCTATTTATATCCACAAAAAATTTCCAGACAACTAATAACGGACCAGGCTGGGCCTGGGATGATTACAATGACTACTATTCATCTGAGCGATCGTCATTCCCTGTTTATGGAAACTTGATTTCGATACAAGGTTTACCAGATGAACGTCTGATCTTTTCACCTCTATATTTTTCCAATCAGGTAGTCACTAGTAATGAGGTCAGACCAACACTTGAAATCATTCGTGATGTAGATGCTAATCGGTTAACCGTATACAAAGGAGAGCAAAAGAAGGAGATGAAGTTTAGCATTCCGTTTAAATATAGTAATGATTTGCTGACCGAACTTCTGGCGGATACTTTGAATAAATCAGTTGAGGAAATCAATTATTCATTACCGAAAGGTGCAAAGACTTTATTTAGCATTCCAGCAGATAGTTTGTACAAAGTGATGATGCAGCAAAGCGATAACTTCATTGCTGAACAATTGTTGCTTGCTTGTGCAGGAGTATTAAGTGATACGTTAAAGCCGGAGATTGCCATTAAGTACTCGAAAGAGAAATTACTGAATGATTTACCTGATGAACCAATCTGGGTAGATGGTTCCGGACTTTCCCGTTACAATCTTTTTACACCACGATCAATCGTGAAGCTTTGGGAGAAAATATATACAAAGGTTCCCACTGAAAGACTTTTTCCGCTTTTAGCAATAGGTGGCAAAACAGGCACAATCAGAAACTATTATAAGGCAGATCAACCCTACATTTTTGGCAAGACAGGAAGTCTGAGCAACAATCATTGTTTGAGTGGTTATTTATTAACTAAAAAAGGGAAGACGCTTATCTTTAGCTATATGAGTAATAATTTTGTGGCGCCTACCAGTGAGGTCCGCAAAAGAATGGAGAAAATTTTAAAAACGATTCATGAGAAATATTAGAATAGGATTGATAGTAGCATTTGGTATTTGTTCAATTGCCTTGAATGCACAGGTAATGGATAGCCTTGACATCAAGATCGGACAGATGATTATGATCGGTATGCCTGGTACAGAGGTTGATCCTTTAGTATTGGAAGAAGTGCGGTCTGGTAAAGTGGGAGCTGTTATTTATTTTGAGAAAAACATTCCTGCGAAGAATTCTTATATGGCGTTTAAAAAGATGTCATACACGCACCAGAAAGCTTCAACTATTCCATTGTTCATTACTATTGATCAGGAAGGTGGTCGTGTGAATCGTATGAAAGAGAAGTACGGATTCCCTCGTTCCATTACGGCAACTGCAATGGGAAAAGACAGTAAGCTGGACTCTGTTCGCTTTTATGGTGCATCAACCGGATCAACATTGGCAGGAGTTGGTATCAATGTGAATTTTGCTCCAGTAGTAGATGTAGCTATTGAACCGCAGAATACAGTGATCGTAAAAGTGGAACGATCATTCTCTAAGTCGGAAGATACAGTGGCTCTTATGGCAAAAGAGTTTATCAAAACGCATCGTAAAGTAAATGTGGTTACCGTTCTTAAGCATTTTCCCGGACACGGAAGTTCACTTGCAGATACACACTTGGGAATAGCCGATGTAACTAACACCTGGAGCGACCGTGAATTGAAACCGTACAGAGCACTTTTGGATTCCGGTTATGTAGATGCAATCATGACTTCACATATTGTGAATAAGAAGCTTGACCCGAAAGGATATCCCGGAACACTTTCAAAACGTGTAATGGATAGCTTATTAAGAAAGACATTGGGATACAACGGAGTAATTTTTTCTGACGATATGCAGATGCACGCAATTACCAAACATTATGGATTGGAAGATGCCATCAAGCTTGCTATCAATGCAGGAGTGGATATCATGTGTTTTTCAAATA
This sequence comes from Chloridella minuta, assembly GCA_032273045.1. Lineage (NCBI taxonomy): Eukaryota > Xanthophyceae > Mischococcales > Pleurochloridaceae > Chloridella > Chloridella minuta. Next base: position 20,260 of record JAUKPQ010051676.1, on the reverse strand, counting down.
ACATCCAAGGAAGCGAAGCGCGTACTGTAGATAAGGTGCACCAGATCATCAAAGGATTTGTAGCTGGTGGACAAATCAAAAAGGAAACCATCGATGCATCTTTCAAACGTATTATGACTTTGAAAGCAAAGCTAAAGGATGATGGAGAGTTTTATAGAGATGAGATTAAGTCAACACGTGCGGAAGCGGAGACATTGCGTAAAGAATTGATTGAAACGAAATCGAAGTTGAGCGAGGTGGAATCAAAAGAAAAATCCTCTGATAAAGAAAATTCAAAGAAAGAGAAGAAGAAATGAGCGATACAAACAAGCTACTATGTCGTGTTAGTTATGTCGTTGAGATTGACCTTGGTGACTTCTTAGATTCCAAGCACATCTCAGCGTTCCGTGAGGTATGGGATATGGCGTGTGATAAGGATGGTATCTTAGACGTCACTGACTCAGTATTCAAGGGCGATTGGTCCGTTCCAGAAGAGGTCAAGAAAGATATCCGCTACACACTAGATACCGAGTTATGCCCCAAGCTATGTGATGGCTGTGATGAAGTCGTCTGTGATGGCGACGAGCGTGAGTGTGAGAACTGTCACGAGGATATCTGCGTTGCGTGCGAAGAGACTTGTAATGAGAATCACGGTACGCTTTGCTCGTGTTGTGCGAACAACGAGCAGTGCCCTGATTGCGAGGATTCTGATTGAGAAAAACCATAAAAAATTGAAGTGATGTCTGACGCTTTGTCAAATGTCAAAAAAGAAAAGACATCAAAGAATGCCTGCCAATACTGTACCGTGTGGTCGTTGCTACGTATCTCAACTCGTCGTTGCCAAGGATGGCAGGGTGATTGGGTTTGGTCTCGGAACCGCATCAAAGTCACCGTGGAAGGATGTGACATTGTGTGAGCCCTGTTGTGATGAAGAGATTATGACGCACGACCTGGATGAAAATGGAGAATATCCTGGAGCTTTTGCGTGAAAACCACAAAAATTTGACTTGACGTTGTTATGATATAACTATGTCAAGAAAAGAGAGAATGAACTGTAATTGTAGCGAAGAAAACTGTTGGTCCAAGATTCCCACCGAGGCTCTGATTCCTGTCGTAGGCAAGTGTGGTGAATTCAATGTACGCGTAGTCCAAGTAACGTCTAATATCGTGAAGCCGGTCAAGATTATCAGTATGGAAGAGTGGCAAGGCTTGTGTGATGATTGTAGATTTACGGCGGACGGTCGTAAGTGGGAGCCATACGTCCCTAAACCCAAATAAAAAGCCCCGGTATCATTAATGAGCTTATCAATAGACGAATATAAAAAGAAAATAGCCGAGGAGTTTAATTTTTCAGAGTGCTATGACTGTGATGAGTCGCTCGTCAGGTCATTTAATACAGGAACGATACTGCTAACGCCAGGAGCCAAACAAAAGCAAAGACCGTGGCTGAGAAAAGCATTTGACGAATGGTGCCGTGGCGGTCGCACAGTTTTGTTAGTGACACCATTCAGAACATCGTGTAAATATTTCCAGCTTTATCTGTCAAATAATGCTGAGATAAGACCAATCACGACAGCACTACTTTACAAGGACCATAGAGTTTCAAAGCCTATGGTGCTTGCTATATTCAAAGCCAAGCCATTAAGAGAACTAAAGCATATTGTTACATTTGATTAGAACTTGGTGAATCTGTATTCGCCGTTATATGGGACACATACAAATCTCGCACTCTCATTTTTCTGGAGCTCAACAAAGCCTTCCACTAGACCATTAATACTGAATCTATTGAAAGTCTTAGCGACAAACCACGATGACATATCAGCCTCTGTTAATGCCGGAACCATCATATCGCCATCCCCTATGAAATGGCACGCCATCATCTCATTACAGAATCGGGGGTTGTTACCGAATGAATTGTAATAGACCTTTTCGTGGTCTCCATTTTTGCCGTCCTTGCCCTTAGGACCACTCTCACCCTTTAATCCTCTAGGGACTACTAAGTTTAGAGTATATAACATATCGCTTTCACGGCTTATTACTGCCGATGGCTCTTCGCCTGTCACGATAGAGCCCATTCTTATTGCTGGCACTGAGCCTGGAGGACCCATACAGCCAATCTCACCTCTAGGACCTGGTACTACTGAATCACGACCATCACGACCAGCATCACCGGGGACGCCTTGCTCGCCCTTGTCGCCTTTGATAGTTAAGCCATCACGACCAGGGGGACCAGGGGGACCACGTGGTATCTTACAGTTAAGGGTCAAGCCATTCATAGACAAAGTCAAAATGTCGCCCGCACAAGATAGACTGGCATCTTCGGACATCCTTTCTACTTTTAAGTTACGATTTTTCTTGCCTGAAAATCGCTTATTATAGCTTTTAAAGCAGGGCAACAACTTCTTTTTAAGTGAATACATATCTCCTTAATAGTTAGTTTGCTTATATCTAGGTCATCAAGCATCTTACATCCTGTGCCAAGAACCTTGAATACCAACTCCTCCTTATTCATTCGTCCGATGAGTCTCTCTCTTTCTTCATCCGCCTCACTTTCGGAGCCAGTTCCGCTACTGTATTCTTCGCCATCTTCACCAGCTTCGGCTCGGACTTTTTTTTTTCAGGCACCCCTGAGGATGCCATCTTTGTCTCACGCCCCTTCGCTAGGTTCGCCATCCGTTGCTCTCTCTGAGCCTCAGCCTTTCCAGCACGCTCAAAAAAAGCAATCTCAGACTTCAACTGGTCCGCAGTCGCCTTTGAAATAGGGGCAGATGATACCTTGGCACGTAACTCCTTCGCCTTCGCACGTAATTCCTTGAGAGACGCTTCCATTTATAATTAACCGTTATTTTTTTCTAGAAGACATTTTTCGCACACCGGGGAGCTGAACCAGTCAATGTGAAACTTCCAGCAGGTCTTACAACGGGCATCTTCCACCTTCGCACGATTATAATTATTGACGAACTCACATCTTTTACAGTAGCATCCGCTTGTAGAAAATCTTGTTGGCTTACACTCTTTTCTGAGAAACTTCGGAACTTCAATCGTCCGTTCCATCTGGATTCTAAATATTCTTTTTTTTTCTGAGAGTTCTTTTTCCAAAAAAAAAAAAATTCTATAAACCAATTAAAAATGAAGTTTGAAGTTTCACTTATAAGGGAAATAATAAGAGGTATAAGAAAAGAATATGGGAGAGAACTATGAAACCTCAAAATTGGAAAAATGAAACTTCGTCTCTGGAATGCCATCTGGATTATGCCAAGTTTGCGATGGCGGAGATTTGGAATGGGGCAATAGTGAAAACAGAGGCAGTTGATGCGTATGCCTTAATCGCTAAAACCTTTGCTCCAACCGTTACAGCAAGAGCCGTTCCCTGAATAGAACAGTTTCCATAATGATTTATACCGGAGACTGTATTTTGAAAGACGAAGCCAACAATCACATTATCAATCGTGAGAAGAAAGAATATATCAGTTTTAGTGTTAGTGTTAGATTGAGCCGTGAAGGTTCCTGAGATTTGTATATCACTGACAAATGTTGGTGATACAGTCACAGAGCCTATTGTCTGAGCCGTTGCTTGTGTTATGGCAGTGATTAAAAGAGGTGTGTTGCCTGAAGAACGATTGACAAGAGGTATATTAGTTTGTCCTATCGTGATTGTATTACCTCCGCCAGATACTATTGATGTATTTGTTCCAGGAGCCAAAGTAACAGCACCAGACAGACCATTGATAGAGGTGTTGTTTCCAAATGGAACGCCATTGATTGTGGAGAGACCAACTATCTGTCCCTGATTTGCTGGAACCACGCTTTGGAGGAACGTCAATGTATTACCTTCTGGGGTTATCTGTATGCCAGTGCCAGACGTAATTTGATTAAAAGACAATGTGCCATTATTATTTATTGTTATATCACCGACAGTTGGTCCAGAAAGTGGGCTCACAGTCAATGACAAATTACCAAGAGCATTCTCTTGTGATATACCAAAGTCATTACTATTTGTGTTTGGATTTTGAATATCATTTGTTCTTATAACACCTGTGTCTGGATTCATTGTGATTGTGCTGAGCTGTGGAGTTCGTGTTGTAGCCAAGTTGATATTAGGCGACGAAGGATTTATAGATATTGTGTTATCTGTAGAAGTCAAAGCCAAAGCACCAGACAAAGTATTTAGTGATGTCACGCCAACGGCAGAAGGCGGTGGATACACTACACCATTTATTGAGCTCACGTTTTCTAATGTGACTTGGGCTGTGCCAGACACTGTCGTGCGACCAGCGATTTTCAAATTAGGGGGCGGAGCCAAGCCATTCCAATACGGAAACAAATTAGTAACGTAAGTATCAGAGCCAAGCGTGATTCCTGTATCGCCATACAAGTAACACGTGCCAGGCACTTGGAAGGCTGAGTTAGGAACAACAGAAGCACACAATGATACGCCAGCAGTGCCATTGATGAAATTATAGCCGAAAAGCGATGCGATTGGTGTTCCAAAGCCAGCGTATGAATTAATACCGCCAGAGTTAAGATTCAGAGCTGATGTAAGACTACCCAAGGCTGTTTCTGAGTTCGCTGTTATATTAATCTTACCGCCTGTGAAAATATCTGTAGTTACATCTTTTCCAGCATTTGCCACTATATTTACAGCACCATACAGACCACCAACACTATTACCACCATTGGCTGTCACGTTGATTTGCCCGCCTAGTGTGGCAAGCTGACCTGGGTTGGCTGTTAATGAAATCTTACCGTAACTGCCATTAACAGTATTCAGGTCAATGGCGGATGGTTGTGTTGTAATAAGCCCTTCGTCAGCTATGACATTGATTGATGGACCTTTCAACGTGCTGACGGTCAAATTAGGGGCAATAATGGTTGATGTGAAATTAGCCTTTGGACTTGTTAAATTAACAGCGGTCAAAGTTGAGGCAGTTAGTGATGATATATTAGCAGTGACAGATGTGAAAGTAGAGGCAATGAAAGATGATACATTGACAATATTTTCTGTGGATTGTGTTACGACATTGAGCGTGGAAATATTAGCCACGTTGGCGTTCAAAACATAAGGTGAATTTATATCAACATTGTGATTAGCAACATACTGAGCCCAATCAGCAACATTACCAGACTCACCAGCGTAAGCAAGCTGATTTCCGTTAAATTCTATTGTTGTATTAGAGTCGGGGACCGCTGGAATTACCTTCAACGTAGCGTTAGTGCCATTAAAACTAATAGTGCTATTTAACGTGGGAAACTTAGACCAGTCGGCTGGATTGCCATAATACGCGTAACCGCTGTTGGCGAATGTCTGGCTTTGAAATGCCATTTATTAAGATGAAGATTTTTTAAAATCATCGCTTAATATTTAATTAGAAAGTTCATAAAGGTCGCATTCGGCAGTGTTCTCATCGCATACGGTCCAACGAATGGAACACTGTTGAGAGTACAGTTTGCGTTAGGCTGATTGATAGGCTGACTGAAGGTTGGCTCTGAACGACCACTGGCAGCAGAAGCATTATTATTACTACCTGTTGCCACTGTGCCGTGTGTGTGAATGCCTACTTCACGCCCTTGTTGATTTGTATAAGTACCAAACTTCGTATTACCTACACTGAATGAAGTGCCAGTGACTGTGAGAACCGCATTTACGGGTAAGCCTAAAGTAGCCCATAAAGCATCTAAGATTAGGACGACACTCATATTATTATTTTCACCCTGAGTATCACCACTATAGTTAATGATGCCTGTGATAGTTCTTGTAACCCCTGAATAAGAGATTGTCTGACCTACATCAAGAAGTTGCCCTGGTTCTATATATGTGATTAAAAGCACCTCTAATCCAAAATAGTTAGTGCCTGTTGCGGGGTTTATTGGTGTCGCATAGGCAGGTGACCCTAAGTTCGCAAAGGTTGTTCCTCTTACTCCAAAGGAAATTGAACCAGCCTGAGGAACAATCGCACCAAAGGGGGCTTTACCTCTCATATCAGGTAAAGTAAATTGACCCGCAGGAGCGGAACCGAATATCGCATAAGTATCAAAGATGACATTGTATAGTGCGGAATAAGTTGTCTGTGAAACTGTTACACCATTACAGGCTAAATAGCCATCTGGTACAATTGATGTAAATGTTCCAGCCCACATAATAATTGTTCCTACAGGGGTTGCTACCTCAAGATATCTGGCAATCGGCAAAGCGTTAATTGACGAAACATTTGTCAATGCGGGCAAAGAAGAATTATTCAATACATTCAAAGATGATATATTTGCTGTAATATTAACACCAAGAGTGCTGATACTTGCCGTTGTAATATTAGCATCTGGTGAAGTCATATTCACTGTATTAAATAGTCTGCCAGCGTTGATTGTTGATGTAGTAATAGCACCAGCATTCATTGTTGAAATACTGCCATTAAGTGTATTCATATTCGTTGTATTCACTGTGTTGAACGAACCAACTGTAATATTCGCCCTTGGAGCACTGATTGTGCTAAGAAAGGAGACTGTGCCGTTTTGATTAAATGTAGCAGTGTCATATGGTGTTGCTCCTGTTCTAACTAAAATATTATTAGCAGATTGTATAGTTGAAGCATTCAATAATGGAATTGTGCCAGTATTGGCGTTTAACGTTATAGTTGATACAGATGATGCTGTTAATTGACTTGTACTTACGATATTTGCGTTTAACACTGTAGTAATTACTGATAACGTATTTAATAGATTTGTATTTATTTTTGGAGCTGTAATTGTGCTTAGAAAATCAACGGTTCCATTTTGATTGAATACCGCAGTGTCATTTGGCGTGCCGAACAGATTTGTTCTAACCGTAAGATTAGTTGCCGTAACTAGCTGAGTCGTATTTACTGCGGAAGCCGTGATTGTAGAGGGAAACAACACAGTGCCATTTTGGAAAGCAGTCATATTTGTCAATGGTGTAGTAGTTAGATTAGTTCTAATACTGATAGCACCATTTGAAGCCAAGTCCATACCAGTGCCATTAAACAAACCAACACGACCAGTGCCATACGTGTTAGTCATAGTCAATCCACCTTGTGAAAATGTATCAGTTTCTCCTGAAGATACTTTGTTTATTAAGATATTATCAGTTGTGTTTCCTATTATTATATCATTGCCACTACCAGTCCGAAATGACAAGTTTAACGCATCTGGATTAAATAAAATTTCAGGACCGGCACCATTGGCATTTCCAATAATATTAAAATTATCTCCTATGGTATGAAATATTTGTAAAGATGTACCTGAATTAGCAGAATTACCAATCACTAACCCATTATTGGCTTGAATATTAACATTGTTAGCACCGCCACCCATTATCAATCTAACGGGAGTAGCAGGGACATTTGCCAACAGCTCTATTGTGTTTTGATTATTAGTAGCTCCTAAATTGATACGGCTCTGTAATTCAGTTGGAGTCCTGTATTCATTAATAGTCAATCCATTCGGGTCGTCTTGTGAGAATACATTGTAATAACTTGGAGGCGATGGGGCAGGTTCTGTTGCTGCTATCTCAAGAGGACCAGGTATAGTCGTATCGCCTGGTATGAATGGCTGTCCGCCAGCCCTCATATAATACGAATTATTGCTGTTGCTGAAAGTCTGACTCTGATACGCCATTTACTTAGACTGGTGTTTATTTCTCAGGGCATTTTGTTCTGAATACACCACCATTGTAATTGTCTATCACGAAGAAGTGGTGGTCGTCAGTAAGAAGACGGTAGTGACGAATCTTATCAAGCATCTTCATTTTCTCCGGGAAGTAACTGGATAGATACGCCTTAACGACTTTCTCTATTTGCTCGTCGGAGTTCAACTTGAAACACAATACGAAGTTGATATTAGTTCTGCCCGCAGAGTTCAACAGGGTCATCGCTTGGGCTGAAATGATGGCACTACAGTTGCTGTTACGGTAGATTGTAAGAAGCTTGAGGACTTCCTTGTCAAACTTAACACCAGTAACAATGTCGTCCAATACCGCAAGGAAGTCATAGTGATTATCGGTCTCTTTATTTATCATAGCGAAATCCTTAATCACTCTAGGAATGTATTGTGGGGCTTGGATAATGTGCTTTGGTGCTCCCTTGTAGATTTGGGCTTGGGGTGAGCCAGTCATCAATACGGCACAGTGGGTCTTGAAATACTTGTTTAGTAGCTGAATAAGGCAGTGAGTTTTACCGGCACGTGTGGAGCCAATCAAGGCGATGGAACATCCGCTATTTTCAGGTAGGTTTAGCTCAAAAGGTTTATCAGGACAATTTTCCATTTATATATTAAGAAGAGAAAAAATGGACCTTATACGAATGATGAATGAGAACCGTGCGAAGATGAATATGGTAAGGGAAACAAAGAAAGAGGTGTTTAGCCCTCCGCCCCTGGCAATGGATAAGAAACCGAAAACCTTGAATACTCGCCGGAAAGATATCATAGAAGATGTTCCAAAGATAAAAGTCGTCAGGGAATATTTTGAAGCACTCGTCGCCCGGCTGTCAGAATATTCGGACGATGAAGAAATCTGATGCCGAACAACAAAGAATATCAGGACGCCTACAATAAGGCTTATTACCAGGCACACAAGGAGTATTTGAATATGACAAGGGGCTTACGCCGTAAGAACAAGAAGACTAATAAGCCTGCTAAGATTCCTAAAGAGAAGGAGTGGGTATTGAAGCCGATTCCTGAACCTGAAAGACCCGCCGTGGTAGAAATAAAAGAAGGTGATTTTTTAGTCACCTGGTAAGTAGAATGCCTACGTTGGTTTCAATTACCGAATCATCAAACCCCGAAAAGAAACTAATGGCTGTTTTCACCCAGGATACAGGGCGAAAGAAGACAATACACTTTGGTGCCAAAGGCTACGATGATTACACACTGAAGGGCGACAAGGAACAGCGTAAAAGATACCGTGATAGACACGACAAGGAGGATTGGACTAATCCAATGACGGCTGGTGCCCTTGCCCGGTTCATATTGTGGGGAGACAGCAAAAGCAGGGCTAAAAATATCTCCAGTTTTAAAAAACGGTTCAATCTATAGAATGCCTAGTTTGTTTATTGGTCCAATGAAGGAGTTGATTGGTTCAACTGTAGCTCCGGTCGCAAAAGTCAAGAAGGTAGTTGAGAAACACGCTGAGATGGCTGAGAAGGAGCTGAAGCCAAAGAAGGAGAAGAAGCCAAAGGCTGAGAGCCCTAAAGTCAAAAGTTCATCTGATATTATTGCTGAACTAAAGAAGATTGTTGCTGAAGCTGTAGAAGCATCAAAAGAAGGGGGTAAGTTCAAGAAAAGAGATAATTGGAAGGGCAAAGCGGGCTTTTTCAAGAAAATAGATAAATTATGGGCTAGTTATACAGGAGGGTCTGATACATTTTATGGCGTGACTAATACTATAGGGTGGAAACCTTCTGATAAAAAGGAAAGTCACGCAGGTAAGATGTATGAAAAACACGGTATAAATGTTGATTAAATTCATACTGAAAAATATATACAATGAACGCCCCGGCTAATTTCGTCATTGCTATTCCATCATATCAACGGTCGGCACTTTTTGCTAAGAACACCTTTGATATGTTGAAACGACACAATCTACTTGATGTCGCTACAGTTTTTATAAACAGCTCCGACGCTGAGGCTTATAAGGACATTGCCATCAACACAGTTATCAAGGATTGTGCTACTTTACAGCAGCGTAGGGATTTCATCTACGACCACTACCCCGATAATACTAATATTCTTCAGATAGACGATGACGTATCAAATATCATCAGCAAGACCACACCTGGCGTTGTCTGTCTCAGAGCATTGATTCAGCGTGGCTTTGACACTGCCAGAAAGGAGGGCTGTCGCCTGTGGGGCTTGTATCCGGTACCGAACCCATTCTTTATGAAGGACGGACAGACTACTGACCTGAAATACATATCAGGCTGTTTTTTTGGTTTAGTCAAAAAGGGTAATTACGTATCACCACCAACAGAAGGCAAGGGCGACTTCTGGTGGTCTTGCTGGTATTTTATGAATGACAAGAAGGTGCTACGAATCAACGACTACTCAGCCAAGGCGAATTTCTATTCAGCCAAGGGCGGTAGAGAGGTGGGACAGGCTCGCATTGATGCTGAAATTGTTGGAGCAAATAGAGTTGTAGCGGATTTCCCGAACTACGCCACCCAGTATATACGCAAGACTACTGGCTTCGCAGAATTACGACTCAGAAACAAATGTAAAGCAGTTATATAAATGATTCACCAGCTTGACGAATTGGACCCTGAAATATTCAAGGAGCTTTTGTTCTTGACGGCACGCCATCCGCCAAGGGTCACTGATACGCGTAAGAACAGTGGTACAGGTCGCACTCAACCCTACGGAATTATCAATAGGGTCAAAGGGGGTAGAGGGATTGGTCTAGGGATGAACTGTGAAACCTACCCGAAAATCTGGGACGAAGGACGCAAGGTAGCAGAGATTATATGTCCCGATGATTTGAAATGGACGACCTTTATGCTTAATATGAACTACCAAGCCAGACCACACATAGACAAAAACAATATAGGTGTGTCACTTGTTGTTGCTTTTGGCGACTATACAGGTGGCGAACTTGTATGTCAGGACGCAGACGGTAACGACGTAGAATATAACATCAGATACAAGCCGGTGGTTATGGATGCCAGTCAGATAGTCCATTACGTGAAGCCAATCACAAGCGGTACTAGGTATTCAATCATCTTCTTCAGGACCAAGCTGACAAAGGCGTTCTATAGACGGTATGGCGAAGACAAGAGCCTTAATGACCTGATGGAACTGCTACCAATCAAGGAACCAGGACAGAAAAACAGCGACGTCGCCATTCCTGTTTAGATACCCTCACGCTCACACAGCCAGGCAACTTGGAACTCGTGGTAAAGTAAATCCACGCAAGCGATAATCCACGTTTCACGAAGGTCACGGGCTTCTCCGCTACGCTTGTCACCGGCATAACGCTGATACTCATCATAACGACTACTGGCAAGTTTCTCATAGAACTTACGACCCTCCTCCGCATTATCCGACGACAAATACCAGGGTCTTTGATGGCGGACAGGGAAATAGCAATAGCCCTGCTTCCTCGTCATATGCTTCTTGATAAGTGCCACTGCTGACGGCTTCAGATGACGCTCCGCATAAGTCAGCGGTGTCTCATCCTTCAGGTGCGACCAGTTGTAGAAAGGCATTTTAGCTTGAGTTTCTTTGACTCTTTGACTTGACATTTAACTTGGAGTCAAATGTCATTTCAATTTTTTGTGGTTTCGCTTATGAGCCGGTAGCAGGACGGAAAATTTCTGGAAAAAGCCGATTTATGCCGTGTTACTACCGCTGATTGAAAAAATTGAAATGACTTTGAACCAGTTGTTTAATGTCAAGGAAGTCAAAGAAACCTCCAAGCCAAACAAGCTCAAAATGTTCGCCAACAAGAACTCAATGAACCTCGCCTACCACCGTGTCAATAGCTTCCACATGAAGCTCCGTTCAGGTCGTGAAAACTATGACAGATTATCGGACCTCAACTATATCATCAACGACCATCTTATCAAGCACGTCAATGTCGTCAAGGGCTACGACAACGACTCAGACGACTATATGGATGACCCGCTGTATGATTATCTGTGGCAGTACTCAGAAGACTACTTCAAGGCTTATACTGGCACGACTGACTAAAAAAAATGAAAGACCACAAAAACAAATACAATAGGTAAAGATGCGGTTACTACCTTTTTTTATGAGAGAATCGCTTGCTATAATCAAAATCTATCCTAGAAGGGTAGTTTTTGAATTACCTAAGATTGACGTCATCGCATCAAAACTACGCGTAATGGAGATTGACGGCAGAATATTTGTAGTCGGCGACTTAGAAGGCGAAGTCGGCTGTGCCCTGGGAAAACACAAGGACGCTGTTATACACGTAGGAGACGTGGAGGGTCCAGTTGCCGGAAATCGCACCGCCAGCAGCAATACCTGAAGCAGCAGCACCAGAGTAGGCGTCGGGTGCCTTGGGTAGGGCGAATGTAACCTGGACGATACCATTTGTAATCTCCTTGCCACTGATATACATACTGTGAGCGGAGTCAGGGCAGTATGACTGGGCGAAGGGGAGCTCAGCCCACTGGGTAACTGAAGGCTGATTGACGATGGCACCTGAAGATGTCTGATTGACCGACAACGCAGCTACAGGGAGGATGCGACCGTTGATTAGATTCCACAACTTAGAGCTCTGGAGGTCATAACGGGCATACTGGTCGCCGGCGTAGGTCATTACGACGTTCTGGGGGGCATACCACTTATTGTAGTTTTTCACTGAGCCTGGCGTGTCGGCGTCGCAAGTGAGCCACATCTCAATGGACTTTACCTCACCTGAGCGGAAACCAGTGAGTGAGACCTGTTGATTGTCGCCGGCGTTAGAGCCTGACGTGATGCTACCTAGATTAATCGCAAACTCCTGCTGGGTGAATTCAACAGGGTACGAAAGGCTGTGTGTTGTCATATCAACACGGCGGGCTAACGCATCGCCCTGGTTCTGGAGCTGAACCTGTCCTACAACGAACTTGCCCTCAGAGAGCGTGAGCCCAGTTGTAACACCGCCGGCACCCGTAGCAGCTATGCTCGCAATGTTGAAAATCTCAAGCTGGACCTGTACCTGTTGGGTGAGGAGGTCAGTTGGGAGGGGAGGGGGCTTGGATACCGCTGAAGGGCGGGACCAGGGGAATGAAAGCCAGACATACGCCGTTAGGTTATTCACATTCCCCCAGTCTGTTGATGTCGCAATGGCGGGACCACCGAGCTGGATGATGTTATCACGGGAAACGCCATCGGGGCAGAGACGTAGGGCGTTCTGGAGGCACTGGGCTCCAGACAAGAAATACTGGGATGAACCACCAACACGGTATGATAGACGGTTGATGAGAGCATAGCCCCAGCCAGCCTCAAGAGCAACGTTTGAAACGGTCGTTGGGGGCGTGATGGTGAGCTGTACCAAGACATCGCCGATACCGTTGTTCGGGGGGATGGTTAGCACATTTACGCCAGCTGTGAGCGTATTGAACCCAACGACGTACTTGGAGTTCATTGACGTACGGTAGCACTGCTTCTCCGCCGTCTGGGGGTCAGGGTAGTACAAATCTACACACTTGCCCGGGAGTAACATCTGCTGTGTGGATTCGGCAACACGGGATTCCATTTATAATCTAGTGCCCGAAAAAATTCAAAACGCTATTTAGAAAATGCCACGTGGAGTAATCAGAGCAGACCTCAAGAAAGCCAGCGGAGTCCTCGTTCATACCGATTCAGCCAAGAAATTACTGAAACCATCAGCCGAAGGTGCCAAGCCTCATCATTCTCAGTCTGGGCTTACAAAGGTCAATCTAGTTTCCCAGCACCCGTATGAAGGGTTCAATCCTCCTAAGTTCGCCAGAGGCACAGAGAGCCGTATGTTTGGCGTCCATGAGTCCGTCGTCAGTAACACAATGGCAAATAGCCACCCGGAGCCAATGCGTAGCTACAATTTAAGAAAGATGGTAGAAAGCACTGTTGGCGATGCGTACGACCTTGCCAACTCTGGCGTCCTGTCTAACACTGTCGGTATGTCTCACCAGGATTCTATCGCTAAGGGAACCGGGGGTATCGGACCAGTTAAGACACAGCCAATGCGTTACGGGCAGGTGCCTTTTGGCGGTAAGAAGTTTTAATAAAGTATATTTGATATACTCGTATTTAGACTTCTGATATAAGCATTAGCATATTGTATTCGCAATTCTCAGCCTGCGACAATGTCAATTCATTACCGTTATTATCAACGACTGTGAAATTGACCTGACCTATCGGGAGTAGTGGGTCAAGGCGAATTTGCTTGGGAAAGGCAATAGCACGCTGAATCTTGAATGTGGTATAACCCTGTAAAATGGGGTAGCCATAAGCATCAGGACCACTTCTAAGCAAATCAGCAAATACCCATCTGTATAGCGTATCAGGGTTGTTTTGTCCTGTGCTTGTATCCTTGAGGTCCTGGACCGCCGTTAATTGCTGACTGGTGAAATCAATATATGGGTAGGCTTGTAGGTTCGGGCTGGCACAGTAGTAGAAGGGATATGTGCTACCTCCTGCTGGCGTTGATGGGAATGTAGGGAAACTTAACATATCAGCTAAGCCACGAACAGGGATTGTTACGCCTCCACTTGATAATGTCTTAGATGTAAAATAGAAATCATCACCATTGCTATTTTCTAATGCTTTACAATTCGCAACTAGATTATTAGGAAACTCGGCACCAACAACAGCACCAGCATCTACTATACTAAATGAATCTGCTCCAAATCCATCAGGTGAATCTTGGTTCAAAAGTGCGACCATCGCATCAAGACATTCGGCAACATTATAGAAACCAGGTGGCATAGTGAAATCTATAGTGGTCGCTCCAACAGTAACGGTAAATGTATTTGTGCCGAAGTAGGTGCCAGACTGATTACCATTATAGGCACCCGCACCGGCAATAGGACTGATATTGAACTTATTCCACCATAAATCAATTTCGGCAACTGCTGCACGTGTAAAGAAGCCATTGAATAATGAATTTACCTTTGTTATTGTGAAATTGAATGGGTTAGAAACAGCCAAGGCACCAACATAGGCACCAGTGGCAGAAACACCAATATATGGGTCTCTATCAGCAGAAGACACCAAAAAATTAGATGTACTGGGATTGCGAACATCCACACCCTTGTTTAGGCGGTCATAGCTAATCTGTGCCGACACGTTGCGATTCATCTATATTTATTACAAATGTTTTTCTCTGCTGTAAGAAATCACTCCGGATGGATTCACAGGCTTCTAACGTTATGGGCGTAATTGGCTTCGGTTTGACGTTGGTTGGCGGTATCTACTCAGCCATCAATCATAAACGTATTCGTAGTAATTGTTGCGGTAAGTTAGCGGAAGCCAGTCTTGACATTGAAAATACTACGCCTGTTAAGGCGGTCTCTAGTGAGCCTCCTAAGTAATCTCGTAGTGGTAATTGATATATTCCATAAGGCAATCATAAGACTTCCAAGGGACCGGTGGGGGTGGCTTATTCACAATAAACTCAACCAGTTGTGAATTATTATCGTGTATTATGTTCTTGAATTTGAACCCGTTGATTAGACGTAGGTGGTCTCCATACGCGTAATACTTATAATTACCATATTTCTTCATTAGCTCCTTCCGTTCTGCCTTCGCACCTCTCACGCAATCAGGGCACACCATATTGTTAGTATTAAGTCGCACACCAAGGTTCTTTAGTGGCTTTTTACATTTTTCACACGTGACTGAGTTTTCCAAGAACTTCTTGATACACTCACATCCAATAATCTCATCCTTTTCGGTATATTTATTTTGTATTTTATAGAACTTTGAAATAGGCGTGGAACAGAGGCACCTAATAGCGTCCTTACCGCCAATACGAGCCCCTGAGACGTCAATACAGCCCTTATATAGCCATTCTGGAACAGGGTCCTCTTGATTGATAGAATTCGCCCTAAGAGCCTCCACTAACTTCTGATGTTTATGACTCTGAAATACCTCCTCATCAACTATCGTATTTGTCTCCATTTCTTTACTTAAAGACCACGAAGAGGCTCCAGTTCAAATTTTTATGGTTTTTCCCCAAAACCGCTGAGAATGATGACCCATCACTGATTGAGATTTTGATTTTTTAGTTGAGATTTTGATTGAGATTTTATAGTTGTTTATAGTATATTTTCTATTTATTTCTTTTTATTTTATACTATAATCAAAATCTCAAAACGTAAAAATAGAGTTATAGGCAAATTTTTTTTTTTTTTTAGAAGAGGCTCCATAAAAAAAAAAATATAAATAGCCATCAGATTAAAAGGACTTCGCAGATTCTGAGATTTTGTTAGACTTTCTTATAAACCCCTGATTGCCCGTTCCGCCTATCTTCACGGTATGAAATGTATTTATGGTCTCTAACAAATTTTAATAGAGCTCTAGAGAGTGAAATCGTGGTCTGTTTATGAGGCAACTGAGCGTTTTGAGCGTATTCTCTATAAAGATTGAATATATGTTGGATATTTGCCTCTTCACCGTTCCAAGCATCAGATTTTAGAAATCGCTCTTCAACTGATTCCTCAACCGTCACAATCGCATTAAAGTAGTCATTTGCTGGTAGCACAGCCGGATTGAAGTTAGAAATGTCGTATCTCATCAACATATCGCCAACGGTGTAGCCAGCACCTTCGGCATTAAAAGCCCTATGTAAGTTAGTCCAGAAGTCGTGATTGCCCTGTTTTTCAGACGATACCGCAAACATCACGTATCGCCGTTCGGTAGAGTCTATTTCAAACGGATTCTCTTTGTTGGTCGTAAATACCAGTCGCATATTGTTGGGTAATTCATAGGCGTTCTTGCCCTTGGGATTGTATAACATTGTAGAAGACGTAATCATTGCCTTGAGCTTATCAGCATTTTTCACGCAGAAATGACGGTTGGCTTCCTGTAGTTTTACAAGAGTCTTACCAGCTCGCCCAAGGTCGTGACGGTCAAAGAACTGGTCGTTGTCAGGATAATCAGCAAAGTTAGTTTCGCCTAGAACCTTGTTTCCTACAAAGTTCATCAAAGTGTCCTTACCTGTGCCTTGTGAGCCGGTCAAGACCAGAGCCGTGCCAGGAATCTCAAAGGGCTTCTGTACCAAATGTGCGAGATATGAAAGCAGGTATGTTTTGAGGACCTCATTGTGCCCGCACGTTATGTCAATCAGGTCCATAAAGAACCCCCTAGCCTCTTCGTTGATTTTTGAGGGAGTTTGGAAGGCAAAGCGAATCGGATGATAGAACGTGAGCGGGTCGTCTGTTTCCTTGTAGCTGATGAATGATATAGAGCGTCTGTCGGACCGTTTGAACCACTTATCAAAGAACTGTAGCTCATCAGAACCTTCACTGATTTTGAAATGATATTTGGTTCCATAGAAGTAGTTCTTGGCGTGGTCTTTGCTGATGAACCAGAGCTTGGACGTCTTATCATCATAGCAACCAATCATATCGGTCGGATTGTGATAGAAATGAGCCTTTTCAAAATCAATCTTCATCTCCATAAACTCAGCCATCTTGACGCCTGGCATAACCTCACAGTCGGCGGGCTCATCGGCGGGCAAGTCAAACCCCTTCATAGGCTTAATCGCAAGCTCAACGTCATATTTTGTTTTCTGTTTGACTATCTTAATCACATCTTGGAGAATCTCATCAGTCGGCTCATTGCCCGCCACCTTCCGCACCATCACGCCATCATACGCAAGAATATCAACGCTATATTTGTGTTTCTCTAGAGCGGTCTTCATTGCGTACATAACTGACCGTTCCTCAGTCTGTAGAATCAACGCCAAATAACAACCAAAAGGATTATCAGGTTTTGACACCGCCAGTAGGTCAGCATACTCTTTACGAACCGCAAGCTCAATGGCAAACTTCAGAACCTCATCTTTCAACGGCTTCAGGATTTCGTGAGTGACTGTGCCATTGAATAGAGACTTCAGAATCTCAATCTTGGCTTCATCCTTGACGATACCGCATGTTGCCAAATACTCATCACGATTCTCACAATACTTGATGACTTCAGGTAAATCATAATCATATTTCATTTTAGCAAACTGCCATAGTAACGTCGGCTGACAGTTTTTGACGTCAATGTCGTGGTATAAGTTTTCACACAACGTATGTCTCAATGGACGATGTAGCCGTTCTAGCGAACCATAATTACCCATATGACGACCGTAGCCGAGCTTGCCGGCGGACGTATCTGGTGTCTTGTAAGTGATTTTCTGTTTGCCAAAAGTGCTGACCCTCTTCGTACATTTGTATCGCTTATCTAGAGCCACAAGCGTCTTGAGACTCTCCCCATCAACCTCATTGTCACGAACCCAATCATCGTCTGCCATCATCTCAACCAAGTAGTTCAAGCCCTTAATAGAATAACGCTGTTCCGTGATTGTATTCATCCTACACCCTTCTGATAATTTAAGCCAGCCGGGGGACCGGACTTCGTTTTTTTGCGGAAAACCTATGAGAGTTGATTCCTACTGTTAGTGTAATACGCCCACACACTTCTACGCAAAAATGCCAAAAATTGACACGACCCTGGACCCTGGACCCCTTTTCAAAACACGATGCGTAACTTCACGGCAAACACAGCTTTCAATGGCATTCCTGAGAATCACACGAACATCAAACTGAGCCCTGTAACTATGGCGAACGTCTTTGGCATTCTTTGCGGAATCAAGCACTTTGAGATGGAAGAGCCAGAGACCTACAAGAAGTTCAAAATGTGGGGGCAGGTGCTTGGTAATGCTGACGACGAACAAAGACTGAGAATCATCCAGGCTCACAGAGACACACTGACTGATTTGCTGATTGGGTCATTGTGTGAGTTCAAGATAGATAATTTCAGGCAACTTATGATGACTGGAATGGACCAAGCAGAAGAAGAAGTCAGCGATGGTTCAATCAAAGAGAGTCAATACAAGACGTTCGCTGACCTGGCAAAGGGGATGATTGACATCATTGAGGCGATTGACAAATACAACGTAGGCAAGCACAATGACGATGACATATGGGAAATCTATACGACATCTATAATAGCTAAGCACGAAGGGCAGGACGTAATTGACATCTACATCTACACTCAATAACGATGACACATTTTAAGATGACAAAGAGGCGAAAACCCAAAAAATTTGAACCCGACATTTTTCACTCTATAATGTAAAGAAATGGAGAAAGCACTGATAAAAGCATACACTGACGATGGCATCTCAGAGACCAGCATCAAGAAATACATCAGAGAACTCAAACATCTGGCAGGCACAAAGAAGCTGACTCAACTTGATTTCTTGTGGGACGAGGATGCGGTGCGTGAGCGACTACTCAAAACATACAAGAACAAAGAGGCATCAGATAATACAATCAAGAATCGCCTTACAACTATATTAGCAACACTACGCGTAGCAGAAATGGCGGACTGTATTCCAGGCTACAAGAAGCTCCACGATGAATACAACAAGAAACTAAAGATTATAGAATATTCAGGTGAGAAGAATGAGAAGCAGAAGGAGTATTATATGACGAAGGAGGAAGTAGCTGAGAAAACAAAATCACTCAAGGAAAAGACAGAAGGTGCGAATGCTGGCTTCACGCAACATCAAAATTACCTGATATGGTGTTTATATACAAAAATCACGCCACGCAGAAACTTAGACTACTGGTTGATGGATGTCGTAGAGGGTGATGTAGATTGGAAAACTCTGCCTGAGGAACGTAATTACCTGATGATGAAAGAAAAGCTGTTAGTATTCAATCAACACAAAAATACTCGTTATGCCAAAGAAAAAGGGATTGTAGAGAAAATCAGCCTTGCCGATAATAATGAGATGATGAAAATTATCACCGATTATCTTGCGTGCGTGCCAAAGCCAAAGACCCCAGAAATACATAAGCATCTTCTGTGTCATAAGAATGGTAGCAGATGGGAAGCGTCGGACCAAATATCAGAAGAGCTAAAAAAGATTTCAGGCAAGAAGTATTTCGGAACAAATGCCCTAAGACACATTATGTCAGAGCACACCGCACCGCCAAGAGAGGCACTAGACAAAATGAAAAAACACGCTCACGAAGCCGGTCACACGCTGAAGACTCATATGGATGTTTATATTAAGAAGACAACTTTGTAATTTGTATTTAGTCCATAGGAAGGTCAGCCTGGACCATCTCCTTGATAGCGTTCTTGCGGGAAATGTCGCCTAACTCCTTTGCCTCCTTCTCGGACCCGCCACGAGCCTTGACAGCGTAGTAAGTGACGGCGAAGGCACTATCCATAACAGCCATCAGGCGGTCTGAGTTGTTTCTGGTAAGGCGGGCGGGAATCACCTTAGTCATATTACACGTATCACAGCACGTGTCGCCACGAAGAGGTCCAGGATTATTACCGTAAGGACCGGCATTGCCACCACAAAGGTCACACATCTTATTGGGGCGGGGGGGGGGGGGGCACCGAACTTGCGGACGGGGGAGCTCATATCGTATTTAGCGTAGAGTTTCTTGACTCAGGAAGGCTTTTTGACATCTAGGTTTCTGGTCCGATGTCCGTTCAATTTTTTGTATTTTTCGTGTTTCGCCGGTAGAAAGTCGGAAAAAGTCGTAAATCAGCGGAAACCTCCGGTAAATCCCGGTAAAGTCCGTCTGGCTGTCGGAAACCCTACGGGTTTCCG
>JAUKPQ010051565.1:0-28322 GCA_032273045.1 Chloridella minuta | reverse complement strand
CTGAGTTGATTGATAGTGGGCACAGCAGGTTCAGATACTGTACCTGTGGTATCTTTGATCCAATTTTGATATGCTGTATAATAAGCATTGGTGACCACGTAGAGGTCAATGATATTGCTGGTGCCTGGATCAATGCGATCTGTTAGTGGTGCATTGTGCCGATATTGGAAAGACAACCCCGAACGTCCTACTCGAGCCAACCACTCTATGCTGACATCCACTAATACTTGTACTCCATTGGGATCCAAGGCTAGTTGATAAAATGCACCAATCTGTCCTTCCAGCGGTCCAATATAGATTGGTTGGCTGTATGCATAGAAGATCTGTCCAATCACATATTGACTCTTGACCACTTCAATATCATTCAATGTGGCATAACTGCTGTTTACCCGTGCAGGTTCTACTAGCAGATATCGTTGTAGATTGTCAAAGTCAACAGTCTTTTCAAAGAACACATATTTTGTGCTTGGATTCACTGATGGTGCTACAATTTCGTCAAAGAAATCAGGATCATCTGTGACACCATCATTGTTGCGATCCTCATAACTCACTATCACTTGATAGTCGTCAACCAATCCGTCAACTTGTACAGGTTGGTCAATGATTTTGAGATACACGTCGCCTGGCAGCGGATTGTTTGAATCTGGCAAACTGTTGGTTCTTAACACATTGATATAGTCACTGACTATGTTACCAAGTCGCGGATCATAAATGCGATTACCAGTTTCAAAGAAAAATCTAGTTTGTAATACTGATCCAAAATTGTATACCAGGGCTCTGCTGCTCACGGTATATTTTGTACCATCTGTCACAGCCTGTATCATCCAACTGGCATCAGAGTTTATTCCATTGGTGTTACCGGCCAGACCTGGTGTTGATTGACTCCAAGGTGCATCAACATCTAGATTGGTAGATGTGATAAGATACCAAGTATAAGGAGTTCCTGTGATGGTACCAAGGCTGTCGTATCCCAGGCCAAAGTTCCTATATAAAGTTATCTGATTGACAATTTCTTGTTGAAGTGTGATAGGAAATGTTGTGACCAGTATAGGGATCACCTGTTCAGGAATCGCACCAGTGGGCACAAATACATTCAATGTCACAGGTCCTGTACCGTTGGCAAAGTTTCCTACTCCTTGGTTGGTACCATCTTGATAGATGCTTTGTGGAGCAGCCCAGAAATAATATCTTTCTGTGGCCAATGTAGGTACTCCTAATTTGAGTTGATTGTTTGCGTCAAAGAAATATCCTGCTGGCGCAGCAAATTTTATCAAACTGCCCACTGTGATAAATTTGGTATCACTGCTGGAGTAACTGCCGACCACTGCTGGGTATCCTAGTGAATTCACAAAATATCCAGTGGTCTCATTGGCCAGTCTGGTACTTTGACGCCAAGATAATTGCAACGGAATTAGATTGGGTCTAGGAAAGTTCTCACGATAAAATTGTGTGAATGCTGTGGTAGCAACCAAAGGTTGAAGTTGATTTGTTACTAGGTTAGCGATATCGTTGTTGTTGACCCAGGTAAAAAAGAACGAAGGTAATTGATTGTCTTCCCAGATAGCACCGTCACTGGCAAATATATTTGTTGAACTGTACTTGCCGGTATTGTCTACCAGATCAAGATATCTGCTGGTGCCGATGCTGGCACGATTCAATGCATAACTTTTAATGATTGAATTATATTGTGTGAATGGGAAGTTTGTGTAATCTTCTCCATTGACCATGCGATTCTGTGTGTAGTATCTAGCCGGAGCACGTTGTTTGATCTCATCCAATGTTTCTCTGGCCTGTGCATTGCTCACAGGAGTGGTGATGCCGCAGGTAAATGTGATGGTTT
Organism: Chloridella minuta; assembly: GCA_032273045.1. NCBI lineage: Eukaryota > Xanthophyceae > Mischococcales > Pleurochloridaceae > Chloridella > Chloridella minuta. The sequence continues at coordinate 26,482 of JAUKPQ010051565.1, read as the reverse complement.
GTAACTGACCTGATCTGCTGATATAACTGATAGGTATGATTACACTTTGCATCTCTTCAGGATTGATGATGTATGTGAGACCATTGCTGGCACGCACATACGCACGGAAGAATCCCACTGGAATAGATGAAAATACTCCGTCACCAAATGTCATGGTAATCTGATCGTTGGCTCTGCTCAAAGTGCTGTACAATTTACGTTGATCAGGAGCCAATTGTTCTTGTGCCGCGGCATACACTGATTGTACATAGGTCCACTCACCGGCTATGGTGCCAGTGTTGTCCAATTGGAACAACCAACGATCGTCGTTGTTGATACCTTCGATGTTGATATTTACTGTGCGGTTGGGTATGAGTTCAGTCAAGTTAAAATCTTGATTCTGTAACACACCTTGTTTGAAGTAAAAGAAAAATCCTGTGTTAGCACTGGAATATCCTAGTTGATCATTGCGGAACAAAATGTTGAACAAGCCATTGGGTTGCGGTGCTGGTTCGTATATAAATGGTGCAGTCGATGGAGTTCCCACTGATGTGGAATTCACCGCTTCAAATGGCATGGTCACACCATCAACTGTGGCTGTGTATGGTACCACAGGCAAGAATCCTGGCACAAGATTTATAGCATATTCGTTGGTATCCACACCCAATATAGTAGTACGGTTACCTGGATGTCCTACACGTTGACTATCTACTAATGCAGCATTGAGTATGGCTGTGAATTGTTCTGTCCAGTTAAAATTGGTAGGATCATTCCAGTTTATAGTGGCGTTGGCTAAATTTACACCGTTGAAGTCTGTGACATTTTCAGTGGTTTGAACAGAAAATACTTTGAGATATCCGCTGGCTGCTGTGTTTCTCTTGGCAGTATAACTTACTAAATTGGCCAGTTTTACTACACTGTCTCTGCGTTCTGCGGTGTCAATGTAGTTTTCTCTAGTGTTTAAGTCATTGCGGAAACTCAGGGCCTGGCCCATGAACGCTACCACATCTAACAAAGCAATGAATTCGGATGACTCAATGTAGTCATTGAATGTTTCAGGATAGTATTGTCGTAGATAGTCTACAAAACTTTTACGAAGTGTTTCAAAATCGTAACTTTGAAAGTCTGCTTCTCTATAAGTTTGGTAGATGCGTTTCCAGTCTTCTACTCCGAATATTACTGTTTGTCTAGTAGTGGTTGCCATGATCGTCCATCGTTGTCTGTTATTTACCAATGATATAAACGGCTAAGTTTATACAAAACTGGCTAGTCTTTGTTGTTGATCAAAGAACACGCTCAACAGTTGGGCGTCTGTGTTAGGCACAAATTGTATTTCAATTTCGATTAGCACGCCATTTTCCTGAGGATATACATTGGCATCAGTGATGTTAAGTCTAGGATCGCCGCCGCCCACACGTTGTATTTCGGCCAATATAGCAGCCATGGTAGTTTGATCTTGATTTTCAAACAAAATGTTCCACAAGGTAGTACCGTAGGTTGGTCGTCCAGGTAACTGCCCTTGGAATATGTTAAGGGCATTAAGAAAATCGCGTTTGATCAATTCAGTATCGGTGAGCGTGAACTTTTTGTACTGATTTTGTGTGTTAAATCCAATGAATGTGGCCATGACAATATTTAGTCAAAGTTATGCCGTGGTTCCGCCACCATTGCCTTCGCCGCCACCAAATCCTCCAGGGTCGCTGTCACCACCGGTGTCACCGCCAGTATCACCACCAGTATCGCCACCAGTATCGCCACCAGTATCACCGGAATCTGCCGAGGCTTCACCGGTGCCGTTATCTGCCTCGGCTGCTGATTCATTGGCATCCGCAGCAGCCACAGCCAATGCTGCGTCCGTAGAAGCAACTTCACCTGCGGCTATTGCTGCTTCGACTGCTCTTATGTCTGCTATTCCTTGTGTGGCGATTGCAGCAGATGTTTCCGCAGCAGCAGCCTGTGCTGCCAATGCTGAGTTTATAGTAGGAGTCAATGAGGAGCTTAGGGCATTCACTGCCAAGGTACCAAGTGGACCAAACGCAGGTCCAACAAAACTCAATGCTTTAAGGGCAGTACTGAATCCTTTGGGATCTGCTTCTGCGGCCGCTTTAAGACTGTTGATTGCACTGGTCACTGCAGGTGTGGCTGATTGTGTAGCGGCTTGTGTGGCAGCGGTAACTGCACTCGTTGTAGCAGTGGCTGTTACTGCTGAAATCAATGGACCCGGGCTGCCGGAAAGTATACTACTAACCAGGGCTTTTTGTGTGGCTGTGTTATTGAAAGAACTGGCAAATTTATCTGTGGCAGAAGAAATAGATGACCCTATACTTGTAATGCTACCAGGTACACCATCATTTTTTGTTCCTGTGACTGTACTGGCTGCACCACCAAATACAGCGGCTGTGATTCCACTGCCTAATGTTGTACTGTTATCACTACTGACTGAAATTGGATTGCCGCCGCTGAGCACCGGTGACCCGTTGGTATCTCTTAGTATTCCGCCATTGGTAGAAACTGTAGGAGTATCAGAGGCTCCGTTGATTGCTGCAACGATTTGTGCGCCAGTGAGCCCTGATGTAGTCAGCGTAGTTACCGCCGACTGTATTGCAGCGGTAGCAGCAGCAGGGCTTGAAGTACGGGCTCCTGCTGATGGAAAGTTTGGCGTTGGTATCTTGGGATTCCCAATGATGGCCGTCATGGCTTGATTTACATTGAGTCGATTTACTGTGTTAACATAACCCTTGGCAATCACGGTGCCTGATGATAACGCACCGCCACCACTGATAGTTTTATTAACTGTGCCAAATGTTCCACCAAACCCTGATGATGCTACCAATCCAGTAATCCCAGTCACTGTTACTGCCGGGGCATTGCTGCTCAACCATTGGGTTGTGTTGCCCACTCCATACACCGTGGCTGCATTTACCAATGGCCCTACAGTGGCCGACGATTCAGTTCCGTTGATCGTGCCACTTTGTTTTAATTGATTGAATGTATTGGCCATTAACCCTTGTTGAGTTGATGTTTGTAAATTGATATCATTCAATATCACATTGATATCTGTGGCTCCTTGCTGTCCAGTCCAAGATGTTGGGCTGCTGAGTATGCTGACTGCATTTGCAGGATCCTGACGAACCTGATCGGCAATACCTGGTTTGATCAATCCCGCAGATTGTAATTGATCAGCAGTAAGGCCATATGTGCCTAGACCTTTGCCGTCGGTGATCACATTTGCTGATTGATCCACAGTGGCTGCAACTGTTGCAACCAATCCTTGTACCTGTGCCGATGTCACGGTGCCAATGGTTTGAGCGCCGGTCTTGGTATTGACAAAATCACTGGTAGTGATAGCAACTGGTGGCACTGTACCTGCCGGGATAGGAAGAATAAGAAAATTCCCTGCTTGCTGTGCTACCGTTACTGCCTGGGGACCTATCTGAGCAGGAGCAGTGGCCAGTCCATCAAGAGATTGTGTCACAGCATTCAGCAACCCGCCTACTGGAATTCCTGTAAGACCACCTGTGTTGTATTGTTTATCAAATACCGCTTTTGCTTGATCGTAGGTGGTGCCGGGTGGTCCTTGCAACTCGTAGGCTTCTCCAGCAGGGGTGGTAAATCTCCAGATGCTCATGCTGTTTTAATTATGCTCCAATCAACGGCCACTGGTACTGCTGCCGGTGGTGGTGTGGGTGTTCCATCAGTGAAATTAGTTACTATCGGAACACCTTTGTTGTGATACGGATACGGCTCATGTGTAGGAGCACGAGTTACTATACTGGCCAGTGCATTTTCTTCAACTTGCCATCCAGTACTGTTGTTGAATGTAGTATCGGGCATCAGGGTGGTAGGATACAGTCGAGGAGCCGATACTTTTGCTCCTGCTCCGCCGTTGAGATCTATTTTGCCAGCACTCAATTTCAATGTGCCGCCACCATTCCACGATCCTGATTTGCTTTGCAAGGCCAATGATCCATCACTAAGCACACCTATTTGTTTTTGACTGTAAAGTGTTATTGCGCTTTCGCTGGCTATTTGTAAATTTGCTACTGCACCAATATTTGTGGCAGCATTTGATTTCATATTGATGTTTCGCCCGGCAAACATATTGATATCTTTGTCAGCATGCAAGTTGATTGTTCCTTCAGTTCTTACATTTACAGAATTAGTTGAATACACATCCACAGTACCTTCAGCACCAAGCTCAATCCAAGTTTGTCCGTTGGCATGACCAACGTAGATGAAGTTATCGCTGTCATTCATCATGATCTGATGACCCTTGGATGTGCGTAGTCTGAACAATGCGTTTTTGTTTTCTAGATCACCGTCATCCATGACCAAGGTATGTCCGCCAACTCGACCAATCACTTTGACGTCATTGGGACTTAAATTACCCGAACTAAGTTGTTTTCGTATGGTGTTAGGATCCAGACCTTTTTGGTAGATTGGTAACCCAGGGGTGGAGATACCATATACTGTGCTAGGGCTTTCTCGCTGTGCATTGGATATGATAGGGCCGCGTTCGGTATCTCGATCCAGACCTTGTTGGAAAAAGATACTGGCCTGATAACTATGTACCGGTTTAGGTTGATCAAAAAATCTAGTATTTTCATCTAACTGTTGGTTTTCTGAGTTGATCTCTGTGACCGGTAGTTGCGTAGTCTTGGCAAAATAATTACCTTGTGAAACATTCTGTGCTACAGATTGTCTTTGTGGAGCAGCACCAATGGCCGGTAACATGTGATTCAAGTTATCATTGATGATGCAACCCAGATAGTATCCTTGGCTAGGATCGCCCTCGACAAAGAAGCACAACACTTGAGTACCAATGTCTGGCGTAGTAAACCACATGCCATAACTTTGTTGATTTCCGGGATAATCACCATAGCCTGCACTGGTTCCGGTTTTCTCTGTGGCACCATAAAACGGTGGCAGATATCTGACCCAACGTAGTCCATTCTGCTGATTCTCAGGACCGGATGCAAATTGTTCTATATAAACTTGCACACGTCCGACTCTGGTAGGATCCACGGTGTTTGTTATGGTTCCAACAAATGGGCCCATCTCAACTGGAGTACCGCCACGATCAAATTTGTAGGTACTGGAACGTCCGGAAAGTTGAGGATTATTTTGTGCCATCGATTATGTTTCCTTGGTGTTTACGCTTGGTCATATTGATCATCTTGTACTATACCTTGCTCGGGCAATGGATCTGTAGTAGGTGGTTCTCCTCCGGTGTAGGAGGCGTAATCTATACCGCCAAGGCCGTTTTCTCCGGGTTTTACAGCCAAGGTAGGTGGTGCTTCAAATCCACCAAACTCGTTGGTTTGTCCCACTGCTGCTACTATTGATGCCGGAGGTACCGGTGTCAACGGTGTTGGTCCGGAGATAGAAGTGATAGAAGATTCCAACCAATTGCCTGCAGATTTTGCGTAGCCATTTACTGTGTCTGTTAGTTGTTGTTCGTAGGGGCGAAGGAAATTCGTAGCAGCAGTTGATATAGCAGAGGTAGCGGCATCTTTGAGTTTGGCGATGCCAGCCTGCAACGGATTTGAAGTGTTTACCAAACTGGATAGTACATTGTTATCGGCTACTCTAGATATGCCACCGCTTACGGCGCTGGCCACGCTATTGACCACTGTTGTTGCAACAGAGGGATCAGTATTTCTTCCTGCATCGGACGTGGCGTTAGTGGTGGTTGCAGTAGTGGACACAGCAGCAGTGACTGGCGTCGTTCTACTGCTGTCATCTTGTAACCATTTACCTGCTAGTTCCTGAGTAAATTTTCCATCTTTAAAAGTGCTACGACAACTAATTGCCACGTATGCAACTGCTTCTTGTGCCTCGTTAGTTGTCTGAACAAAACTGTTACGATAATTATTTGCACCCGGATCCATAAGACCAGTTTCGAGATTATAATCCACTGGGCGATTCCACGCAAATTTAAAATATGGTATACTGGCAGTGATGTTGATACTGCCATCTGGATTGAAAGGTCCAGTAAAAAATGTGCCTTCGGTAAGTGGCACTATTGACGGAAGCCACGCTGGATCTCCCAGGATATTAAGTTTAATCGTGGCATAATCATTGGTATACAAAATATCAGCGGCATTGGCCCCTGGTTCAAAAGTTTTACCAGTTCCACCTTGCCTAGTTTGATTACTGGCCGGTTGATAGGCTTTTTTCCACAAATAATCTGGATTGGTCTGAGATCGAATGAGTGCATTGTTTCCAGAAGTGATGGCCTGGTTCCAAAGATTATTAAAACTTTGTTCGTACTGTAACACCTGTGTGTTTTGTCCAGTGAACCAGTAGTTATAAACTTTGTGTACTCCTCTAAATACTCCACTGGTGAAATATTCACTTTGTATTGGCATTTGATAAGGAGTTACTGTGTAAATTATTCTATATGCAAAATCATTTCTTGCCGGATCATATTTCAACGGGATTGCGTTGCCTACTATGTTGTACCAAGCAAATACTTGCCCAGGTTTTCCTTGTGGGTCCCAGGAATTTGTCTTGGTATTCCAAATTACATTTTGTTGATCACCGATATATCTACTGCTACGCATGACTTGATCAATGAATTGTACTATTTGTTGACCTGCTGTAGCACCACGTGTTCTGACTTGCAATGGCGCACTTTGTTTTTCAGGAAGTTTGGCGCTGGCTGCACTTAATGGCGTTGCACCGGTGAATTCTTTTTCCTTGGGGCCTGCCGGTATCATGCTGGCATTCTCTAATAGAGGATCAGCGAAATAAATTTCGTACACATCCGGGATAAACCCTTGTTTTGCGGCTTGGTCAGCATAATAAGCATTGATAGCAGCACATAGTCCTGTGCCAGTCTGAGTGCTGGCCGGAGTAGGGGCCGCGGATGCATTGGCCGGTGCTCCTTGTCGTGCAAATCTGCTATCACTTCCGTCGGCCGCTATGCCAGTGGTCCTGGCAGCCGCGGCTACCAAGGTTGGGTTATTTGCTCCTGTACCAAATCCTCCGATAGTTGCCATATTATGCTTGATCCCATCCGTTGCTTGCAATGCTGTTCAATAACGCAGGATTACCGGTTGGCGGTGAACTTTGTATAGCAACATTGTTTCTAGTTTGATCACCGGCATTGTTGCTGGCTGTGGGTTGTATTCTACTACCAACTAATATGTCTTTTACAGTGGCGCCATTGAACGTAAAGTTTTGTGGTATACTTCCTTTAATTGAACTGTTATTATAAACTTGTTGTATTGACGCACCTTCGATATTGTATTCAACCAATTTACTAGCAACTTTGAAATCAATCTTGTTAATAGTAAAAGGTACAAATTTTTCCACCACGGCTGAACGATCTGTGACTCCCGATCTTTGTGCTATAGGCTGAACAAGATTGCCTTCAGTATCATAACCATAAAATCTTATGACCATGCAATACTGTGCGGCTTTATAATTTGCAGGCGTAGTTGGACCAACAACATTCGTGGCGTTGTATACATCAGTGACTGCGCTGTACAGATTTTTTAACAATGTTATGCCATTGGGTTCTGTAACTGTAAAAGTAAGTTTGCTTGTGTTTGACGCTGCTCTTGATCCTGGACCTGTATAGTAAGTATCATATACAAAGTTATCAAGATAGTAGTCCAGATAAAAATAAGGATTGCGGCCCACTCCCACAGTACCAGCACCGCCGCCTCCTCCTGACTGAGTAGGTGCTGCATTTTGTATCGGTGCTCCACCACTCTGGGCCAAGAGATAGTAACCAGTTAAATTACGATTAGGCAATAAAATAAGACTAGTGTATGTTTTAGGATCCAGTAGATACCAACTGAGACTGTAGGTATAACTGGCGTATTGGTCTAAGATATTGGTTTGTGGTATGATAGCAGCGTTGGGGCCACCATACAATTCACTCAATCGATTTTGTGTACTATTGGTAATGGGTTGAACAGCATCATCACTGCCAGCACCCACTCCTATCTGTGTACCGCTGTTGGAAGCACCTGGTGCCGCAGCAGTGGCTCGAGAACTAAAAGGCAACGGTCCTTTGGGTGGCGGAGATGCTATGGCCTGACTCACCGTGATTGGTACTGCTTTGGCATTGGTGCCAAAAGTCACTGCTCCACTCTGTTCACTGGCGGTAACATTAGCATTGGTTGCCGAGTCAGTAATCTTGTTTACTATCCTGCCTTCTTTGGTTTGCACAGTTTGTACCGGTGGTGCTGGGGCACCGGGACTGGCATCTTCGTTTCTGGCCACCTGTGCCTGTGCTGTCAATGAACCTGCACTGTCGGTCTTGCGTTGGTTAGTGACTTGTAACTGATTTAATGCTTGTATCAGAGCAGTCTGTTGTGCTTGATACCTTGCTAATTCTGCTCGGAGAGCAGCCAGTCTTGGTGCTTTCTCAGCATCAGTAAATACCCTAGAATTTTCCGTAGATGCTATTTGCTTCAGAGTGATAGCAATTAAATCATTGACATCTCTGAGCGCTGCTTCGAGTCCTTGTTTTTCATCTACTGCCATGATTAGAATCCTAACACGCTGCGTAGAGTGGTTATCTTGGGCAAATAGATACGCACCCCTGCTTCAAAATCCAAAGGTGGTGCTGTGAGGGTGTTGGGGTTACGCTGATAGAACACCCACCACAGATCGCTGTTGTTGTACAAATCCAATGCTAACAAATCTGGTCTGTACTGGTAGACCTGATTTATTATCATGAGTTGATCGTCGCTTTGTTTAGGAATTGGACGGTTGGTCATCACGTCCAGGAAAAACTGACTGTAACCCGTGGCAAAATATGCACTTGTAGAATCGTATGTGGCCATTACCAGAATCCTCCTCTGATTAGATCACCATTGGCATATCCCTTGAGACTGAATTGCTGGCTGACTTGAGTACGTGATTGCATAGGTAATAGTCTTATTGAAAGATCCACACTGGTCGGAACATAAGTGGGGTTGTTCTGTCCCAGTGTGGGCGGTGATGGACGATTGACTATGGCACCTGGGCTTATGCCTTGGCTAGAGAACAGATTAGATATGCGTTGTACTGCACCTGATATAGGATCAGTGGGTGCAGTTTGACGATCTCTACGGCTTAACAAATTGGTTCCATTTACATTCACACTACGAGCACGTATATAATCTACATTGTCGGGCATGGTATATGCAAATGTACTTACCACACAAGGATGTCGGTTGAATTGGAATTCACCAAATCCGGTAAGGAATACCAAAGGCGGTGGTGCTCCGCGCTGAGCATCTTGCCCATAAAACATGCGGGTGATGGATCTAAAGAAATGTATCACTGCCAATAGATATGCTGCTTCGTTGGTATCTTGTGCTGTGAATTTGGCATCGATTGAGATTTCTCCCACATTGCTGTTTTGGTAGAAATAATTTGTGTAATTTGAATGAGTGAGATCTGCGGGTGTATATTTGGCAGTGTAGGTGGTTGTGATCTTGGGTGTATATGGAAATATCACACCGCCGGTGTTTTTCAATGGCCAAAGTATACCATTAGGTGTTGCATTATACAAATAATCTGCACCAGGGGCTAGGCTGAGTCTCAACCGCCAATCGCCATTGCTGGCTTGTTTGGTCTGGGCTGCTAACACTTCACCGCGCTGGGCTAATAGTTTTCCTGCATAGGCTTCGGCAGCAGCATTGGCTTCGGCTGCTTGTTGAGGATCTAATATTTGATTGGGAGTGAATGCTGCTAATGCTGCTGCTGCGGCATTGGCACCTAGTCCAGTTGCTGTGGCAGAGGCCACTGCTGCTGCGCTGCCCACTGCTGCTGCTATACTAACTGCCGGTGTTGCCGATTGTCCAGCGGCCGCACCGTCAACTGCTGCCGCAGTTTCGGTTCCAGGGCCACCGCCGCCTGCGAAAGTGGCTCCTGTTGCTCCGTCACCACCACCTCCACCACCTCCACCGGCTGCTGCCGCTGCGGTTGAGATTGGGGTAGCACCAAACACAGACGCTGCATTATTGCTTGCTTTGTCGACCAAGTTGTTGGCTACCTTGGCAAGAGGAGCAGGCAATGCTCCAGCCACATATGATTTTACAGCACCTGTTGCTGCACCAATTGCTTGCCCTATCAGTTGCTGTTGTATCTTACCGGCTTCGGCTACAACTTGCTTTTGAAGATTAGGCAGTTGGGCGTTGAGCGCGGCTGTAGCACTGTTAACTGCCCCGGCTGCTGATGTTTTGATCTGATCTGCAAACAATGCAGATCTTCCTGTGATCTGATCTACCAGGCTGGGTTGTGAAGTTGGAAATCCAGTTTCAGCAAATCTATCTAGCCTTGCAGTTTCAGCAGCACTTTCAAATGGATTGGCTGCAGGCTCAAAATTAGATGGGCCTACATCTTCTACACGTAGACCGCCTGCTGTGGGGTCAATGTTACCATCAACGAAACCAGGGTCGCCGATACCCCCACCGCCTTCAAATGTAGCACCATTATATAAGTCAGAATCGACGCCACTGCCGCCATCAAACAAAGCAGCCTGACTATCTGAGCCATAAAATGATTGATCATAATCAACATTATACCACCCGTCTGCACCAAGGTCGCCGCCTGCACCGGGTATGGCAGATCCTAAAAATCCATCGGGACCTTGAGCAAAATCAAAAGCATTGGCATCTGTAATACCGGCTTCGGCCGCTGCCGAAAACGAATCAAGCCCTGTGAGTTCGGCTGCATTAAATGTGGTTGCGGCATCACCAATATCGAATGCGTCAAAGTCAAATGGCATGTGCTACCTCCGATTGACTGATTGATTCCGGAAAGCCTAATCCGGTGCCACGTAGATTGTGTAGGCAACATAGCACCACATCGTCTGTGAGCGCCATAAATTTGTGATGGCTACCTGCAGGAATGGTGATCATTGCAGGAGCGTGAAATTCTGTGGGTTCTGTGTTGTCTTGCCACACACGCACTGATCCACTGCTGACCAAGGTGATATGATCGTGAACATGAACATGCTGACTGATCACTGTGCGGGCTTTTTTTACCGAGTAGGCGCGAACCCAGATGTCATCCACCTCGGCAAACTCAATATAATCTAATTTTAATTTTGTAGAGTCCATGTGTTTATTTACCCAAAAAATTATCTGCCCAGTTTATAACCATTGACAAACCCGCAAAATGTGCTATAATAAATACTACTTTAAGGATACTGCCTGATGGCCACCATCGCAAGAGCAACACCAAAAACCAACTATCTCAACAACAGAGATATTCTCAAAGAAATCCACCTAAGCAAGAAGAACTATTGTGCCTACATCAACCCTGATCTAGACCACCAATACGACATCATCTTGCCCAGTGTAAGCAAAATCAATCAAAAAACCACAGCAGAAGCACGCCGAAACCGTGCAGATCGCATCAAACGTGAAACTGGTGAGATCGTAGATCCAAAGAAAATCCCCAACACAGACATAGTTTTCCGCATCATGACCTGGGAACACATACCCATGGCACCAAAAAAGATCACCAAAGCCGCTGCTAAAAAGCGCAAATTGGAAGATCTTCTTGAACTGGATGATGCTGTAGAAGACGATCCACTAGCAGGCTTGATTGACGAGCCCATATTAGATCCCACACACATGCGGGTGAACTTTCCTCCGTTCTTCCACTATCGTGTGGACGAAAACAAAGAACCCTATCTTGTGGGTAAGAGTCATTGGAAGGGTGATCTTGAAACTGGAGAATTTTCCAAGGATCACGGCGAAATGACTCGTACCTTGGCCCGGATGTTTATGAAACTGTGTGAACGCTATGCCACAAGATCAAACTGGCGTGGATACACTTACAACGAAGAGATGCGTGGACAAGCCCTGTTACAGTTGAGCCAGATTGGTCTACAGTTCGATGAATCCAAATCGCAAAATCCATTTGCTTACTACACCGCTGCTATCACCAACTCATTCACTAGAATCTTGAACATCGAGAAGAAGATGCAGAACATCCGTGATGATATCCTTGAGATGAATGGACTGAATCCTAGTTGGACACGACAGAATTCCGGCAAACATTCAATGGAAGCCATGTCCGGACCGGTTGTAAGTACCTTGGATGAGTAGTATAATCAAAGGATGACTAATCTATTCCGCAAAGCCGCGATCTTCACTGACATCCACTTTGGACTCAAATCAAACAGCACCACCCACAACGAGGATTGCCTAAACTTTGTGAAGTGGGCAACTGCCAAGGCAAAGTCGGAAGGTTGTGAGACCTGCTTGTTTTTGGGTGATTGGCACAACAACCGAGCCAGTCTCAACATCGTCACGCTGAACTACAGCCTCAGGGCATTGGAGCACATGAATGATAATTTTTCTAGTGTTTATTTTATTCCTGGAAATCACGATCTATATTATCGCGATAAAAGAGATATCCAAAGTGTCGAATGGGCGAAGCATCTCCCTAACGTCGAGATATGCAATGATTGGGTTTCACACGGTGATGTGGTCATTGCTCCTTGGCTTGTTGGTGACGATCATAAACGTATCCCTAAGTTAAAGGGCAAATACATGTTCGGGCACTTTGAACTGCCCGGATACTTGATGAATGCCATGGTAGAGATGCCGGATCACGGTGAGGTTCGTAGAGAAGACTTCAACAACTTTGAACATGTGTTCACCGGTCACTTCCATAAACGCCAGACCAAGAAGAACATCACTTACATTGGTAATGCATTTCCGCACAACTACGCAGATGCTGGCGACGATGCTCGCGGCCTTACCATCCTGGAATGGGGCAAGGATCCTGTATATCATGAGTGGCCTGATCAACCGCGTTATCGTGTGCTAGGACTGGCCAACATCATTGACAATGCAGCCTCCGTGCTGGCACCTAGAATGCATGTTCGTGTGAACTTGGACATTGAGATTTCATACGAAGAAGCCAACTTCATCAAAGAAACATACATCAAGGATTACAATCTCCGAGAGATGGCTCTGATACCCAACAAGAATTCCTCTGTGGATACTGATATGGCACCTGGCGAGATCAAGTTTGAATCAGTGGATCAGATCGTCACAGATCAGATCACCAACATCGAATCTGAATTTTACGACAACAAGTTGCTGTTGAAAATCTATCAAAATCTATGAGATTAGTAAGTTGGAGAACTGCACAACTAGGTACAGATCTATGTGATCAAGATCTGTTAATTAAACAACTGATAGGATCTCACAAAGTTAGATTGCATGGAGACATAGCCGGGTTTGATCAGTTTTGTGAAATTGATCCTGAGAGCGATTTTTGCTTGATATTTTTAAATAGCCCCATGTGGTTAAGCGAGATAAAAAAGAGGTTTGTAAATTTTTTGTCCTATCCAACCAATCGGGTGTATATCGGTATCAATCGATATCAGATCAAAGGCAACGACACAAGTTATTGTTCATCTACACTGGATGGTGGGTATGGTCTACAAATATTAGACTGGTTATCGTACTGTTTGAAAGATTTAGGATTTACTCCACAACAGCAAGGGCATTTTGATTGCGATCGAGGAAAGCATTTTAATTTTGTTCAACCCTTGACCTGGATATATGCAGAACATGAAACAGTCAAAGATCACAGAACAAAATAGAACTGAATCCATGAAACGCTTGTATCCGATGATACAAGAAGGTCGCGAATCTCTCATTGATATCACACAAGAGACCAATGACATTATTGCTATAGACTGTGGTGGGTGGCATTATAGCCAAATATTTCAAAAAAAACTAATCATGCTTGAAACATTGCTCAACGCCAAATATTTTAAATTAGGCCGAGAATGTTTTACAAAACTGATAGACGACCGAGACACCACTCTGGTGTGGCCAAAGTTACCAAATATATCAGACCCTGTTGTATTGTTGGATCGATCCAATATCTTGCGATATCGTACTATAACAGAACTCAAATCTGTAATACAAGATATCGTAACCTGCTATACACCTTCAAAAATAATCATTCGCGGACGCTTGGAATTTATAGATGATTCCAGGCTAGGGGATCGACTACATACTTGGTTTGATTTTTTTCCTATAGACAATTATATCACAGTAAAATTCTTATACGATACTACAAACATGATCTATATCATTGATCTCAAGAGGTTGTCATGATACCACTGGATTTTGTACCTGGCACCCACGGACATTTCTTAGAATATGTACTGAACAAAGCATTTGGTTTTTCGTCTGCGGATTTTAATCCTTTCACGGATTTAGGAACCAGTCACCATAGATCAGAAGAATTCTCTGTTAACAAACAAATTGTTTGCAATCATTGGTACGAAAAAGATCCAAGTGTGTTACGGTCTGCTTCCAAGATTATACGAATAGTATTTGAGCAAGATGATATTTTACTTGTACATAGCGTAAGTCTCTTAAGAAATGGTAATCTCAATATTGATAGCAACCAACTGCATATTGATACTGTGAAAAAACTAAACAATGTTTGTTACTCAGATACTTTACAGTACATATATCAATCCTATCCGGACATAGATGCTACTCAAGATTTTATACCAAGGCATGTACTTAGAGAATTTCACAAATTTGGATTCCGAGATTTAACAATCAACGGGTACTGGCAAGAACTAGAACAGATGTTAGCGGTTGAGCATGCTAACGAATTCAGGATCAACCTAAAAAATATATATAATTTAGACAACTTTATAGAAACACTCAAACACCTGGCATCTTGGTTACAACTTACATTAAACATCGATCCGTGGTTGGCACAGTTACATTCACAATTCATGGCTAAAATTCCGTTTATGGATCATCGTGCTACCTGTGACGCAATTATACAGGCCATCGTCGACCAAACACACATAGAAATACCTGCACTGTCGTTGCTACAGGAAAGTTACATCAATGGTAGATTAGAAAATATTTTTAAAAAAGAAATGCCGTTTTATCAAGAAAACTACTTTACATTTACAAAAGATGTGTTACACTACTTAGAGACCCAAGCACCTAACATATGATCCACTTACGAGACCTTACAGTAAAAAACTTCATGAGCGTGGGCAATACCACGCAGGCCATTGACTTTGATCGATCAGACCTTACTCTGGTGCTGGGCGAAAACTTAGACATGGGTGGCGACGGATCACGCAATGGCACAGGCAAGACCACAATCATCAATGCACTGAGTTATGCATTGTATGGGCAGGCACTGAGTAACATCCGCAAAGACAACCTCGTGAACAAGACCAATGCCAAGCACATGCTGGTGAGCTTGGACTTCAGTGTCAGCGGGCAGAACTATAGAATTGAGCGTGGTCGTAAACCCAATGTGCTCAAGTTCTATGTGAATGACGAACATCAAGCAGCACAGGACGAAGCGCAAGGCGACAGTCGAGAAACACAAGAAGCCATTGAGCGTGTGCTAGGCATGAGTCACGACATGTTCCAACACATCGTGGCATTGAACACATACACAGCACCGTTCTTGAGTCTCAAAGCCAACGAACAACGAACCATCATTGAACAACTCTTGGGTATCACGCTGCTCAGCGAGCGAGCCGACCGTATCAAAGAACTCAACAGACAGACCAAAGACTCAATCCAATCTGAAGAACTCAGGATCCGGGCTGTACAAGAAGCCAACAAGCGCATTGAAGAACAGATCGTCAGTTTAGAAAAACGCCGGACCCTGTGGCTACGCAAACAAACAGAAGATACAGAAGGCCTGGCGCAGGGTATTGCTGATCTTGAACACATTGATATCGCCGCAGAGGTCCAAGCACACAGAGATCTTGAAGCATATCATGTTCGCAAGAAGGCCACAGACGAGGCCAATCGCTGGATACGGCAGATTGATGCCGACGATACAAAACTGCTCAAGCAAAAGACTCAAATTGAAAAGGATCTCACACAGATTGCCAGCCATAAGTGCTTTGCTTGCGGCACAGAGATCCACGACAACAGCCTCGACACTGTGAAAGCACAGCGTGAGAAAACTTTGCAAGAACTTGCATTGCAACTGCTGACCAACGACACACAACGAATAGAACATCAGGACAAGTTAAAGGAACTTGGTGAACTGGGCACAGCACCTGCTGTGTTTTATGACAGTCTGGAACAGGCACTGAATCACAAGAACACCTTGGATACATTGATGAAGGATCTTTCAGCAAGATCAGCAGAAACTGATCCCTACAGCGAACAGATCACAGAAATGCAGAATCAAGCCCTACAGGTAGTTAGTTACGATACGCTAAACGAATTCACCAGAGTGCAGGAGCATCAGGAGTTCTTGTTGAAACTGCTTACCAGCAAAGACTCGTTTGTGCGTAAGAAGATCATTGATCAGAACTTGAGTTATCTCAACAGCCGACTCACACACTATCTTGATCGCATTGGATTGCCACATACTGTGAAGTTCCAGAACGATCTCACAGTGGGCATTGAAGAACTGGGTCGTGAACTGGACTTTGACAACTTATCACGTGGCGAACGCAATCGACTGATCCTCAGCATGAGTTGGGCATTCCGCGATGTGTGGGAGAGTCTATACCAACCCATCAACATCTTGTTCATTGACGAGATGATTGACTCTGGCTTGGACACACAAGGTGTGGAGAACTCCTTGGCCTTGCTGAAGAAGATGAGCCGTGAACGACACAAATCAATCTGGCTTGTGAGTCACAGAGATGAACTCACCAGCAGGGTAGAGAACATTCTCAAGGTAGTGAAAGAGAACGGCTTCACTAGTTACTCAACGGATATTGATATTGTTTGATTTTTCTTTAATTGACGAATATCAGATTGAGATAACCACATATTGCAATGCGGCTTGTCCGCAATGCCCACGGAATGACCGTGGTCACGGTATCAACCCTTACATGCCATTGACACATCTTGATCGTGCTGTGATAGACCGTGCATTTGATCAGGACCTGTGTAATCGTCTCCGACAGATATTCTTCTGCGGCAGTTATGGCGATCCTATCATGCATCCAGACTTCTTAGGAATATTGAAAGATTTTCGCAGCAAGAATCCCACACTATGGCTGTATATGCATACCAATGGTGGTGTGCATGAGCCTGAATATTGGGCAGAGATAGCCCGGATCATGAACGGATATGGTCAGATAGACTTTGGCATCGATGGGCTTGAAGATACACTACATCTATATCGTAAGAATGTGAAATATTCCAAGGTAATGGCCAATGCACAGGCATTTATTGCCGCTGGTGGTCGCGCTCAATGGAACTACATAGTGTTCCGACACAATGAACATCAAGTCGAACAGGCCAAACAACTGGCCAACAGCATGGGATTTTATAACATCTTGATTCGCAAGACCGGTAGATTCCTTGACCATACGACCATGGAAGAGATACCAACATGGCCTGTAAAGAATAGCCAGCAAGTGTTGGAACCACCAGAGGATCCTGCATATCGCAATACCAGCATGATTTTTTTACCGGACCTTAAAAAACAATACGCATCGGTCAAGGAATATTTTGACACCACTCCCATACGATGTGATGCCATGATAGGTCGTAAAGTGGCTATCAATGCCGAAGGTATAGTGCTACCTTGTAATTTTTTCAATCACAACTTGTACGATGCTAGATTCAAAGATGGTAGTTTACCAGGAGCCAATCCATTGAGCCAACGCAATGGGCGTAATCAGATCGCAGACTTCTTGTCAAGATATGGGCTCGATAATCTCAACATACACAATAACTCATTGGCAGGAGTGTTTGAGAATACTATGTGGAGTGATCTAGTTGATAGTTGGAACAATGAACATAGGTTGTTTGAATGTGCAATGACCTGTGGAAGTAAATTCACAAAAGTATGGGATCAAGGAGGATCTAAAAGATGAAAATGTTAGTAACCGGTGGTAACAGAGGCCTAGGCCAACACCTAGTAGAGCAATTTGGTGCTGTGAGCATCAGTCGAGCAGATGGGTTTGATATCACAAAAAATCATCAAGAGATTGCAGCGTTGAGTCTCAACTATGATGTGTTTGTGAATAATGCATTTGATGGGCCGCCACAAGAATCCTGGGCAGATTTTGGGCAGACACAAGTGTATATGGCTGTGTATGATGCGTGGCGTGCAGCCAACAAATCCGGTTGGATTTTTAATATTGGATCAGTAGGCGAACAAAGTATTGTGGCACCCGAACCTAGGTGGGAAACATATCGTATCAGCAAAGCAGCATTGAGCCATGCCAGCCGGCAAGGCACACAGGCATTTAGGCAAGATCTAATTGGATTCCGCACAACTTTGCTCACCCTAGATCGGCTGGACACAGAACTCAGTCGCAGTAGGCCCACATGGACCGGCAATGGGCAATCACTAGAAGACATCAGCAACTTTATCAACTATACTACAAATATCAATCCAAACACAGTAATCGAACAGGCAACTTTTTACGTTAATTTCAACTTCAAGGCATAACTATATGACTCAAGTAATACCCTCAACACATGACATGGCTATATCAAAAGACCCCAGTGGAGACATTGCCCGAAACATGTGTAGGATTCGTGTACTTGATCACAAATAATCTCACTGGACGCAAATACATAGGCAAAAAACTGGCAAAGTTCTCAAAAACAACTTACAAAGTAGTCAAACAAAAGAACGGCATCAAAAAGAAAAAACGGATACGCAGCAAAATTGATTCAGACTGGCAACAGTATTATGGATCCAGCGTGGAACTATCCGCAGACATTGAAAAACTAGGCACCAACAATTTCACCAGAGAGATACTCTACTACTGTGCAAGCAAGAGTGAATGCTCATACATTGAGGCACGCGAGCAGTTCAGTAGAAGGGTATTGGAATCAGCAGATTATTACAATGGCCATATACAGGTAAGGGTACATGGCCGCCAAATCCTAAACAAAATTTAATCACGACTCTGTGTTGAGTGACATGACTCAACCCCATTGAGGAACGGTGCGATACCCGGTCCGGACTTGGGCGTCAAAGGCAAATTGCTAACTTAAGGCAACAAATGGTCGGGGCTCTGTGAAACAGATACAACCCCTGCTTATAGGACTTGGATCTTGATCGGGTTACTAGGGTTCCGTTGATATGTGAAGCTTGAGTAGGGGGTACCGGTCAACCGCCTCCGCGTAGGAAACTACAATCTCATTATACAAGATGACTGCTGTCACTCAGATGATGCATCATTCACCGTGCATACGGTGAATTATGACCACAGTATCTAGATGATACTAAGTCAAGCAAACAAAAAACACATTGATGAGCGATAGCGAAATCAATAGAACTTCGCTAAGCGAAGTTCTTCATATGTGTGTACAAGTATATGTGTGTTTGGCTCAAGCAATCGATGTAAATCTATTGTGTTCTTTGGAAACTTTTCTAGTTGCCACGTTTTGAGATTGAGATTGTGTTGATAGATCAGGGCATGTTGTATAATAACCTCTTGATCAAAAGTCAGTTCAGGTAGTTCCTTATACCATCCATTCACGATACATTTTATAGTGTCATCAAAACTATCTCCAAACGCCATCAATGCCAATGGCTTTTGTGCCCAATCGTAGTATATAGGAATCCACTGCGATAGCCTATCTGGATCAATAGGTATGTCTAAGTATTTCATAATCTTCTGCAACAGATCGACTCCTCTGTGCCATAGATCGCTCACGCTGGCTCTGAAATGCGGTTGTGAAAAATCACAGAGATCTGCGATTCGACTGGCACTCAATGTAAGTGGTCTTGTATCCAATGCTTGTCGTTCTCTCACATCCCAAATATTTTCTAGTCCAATTTTTTTCCATTGATCGATTGATTTTTTATGGAAACTTTGTTTTCTGTATTCTATCTCGGCTTTTTCATCCACTGTGACTTTGTATTTGATACGCTGGTAACTGAAAGGTCTAAACCATCTGACATATTGGTTATCGTGTATAAAAACTACTTTGGTATTGTTAACGCATTGATCAAATATTTTAGAAAATTCATTTGCGTTCCAATCCTGCTCTAAATCACCAAATTCTTTTTCGTCGCATTGCTCAAGATCAAGATTGAGTATTTTGCGAACATGGTCAGATTCGGCAGTACAAGGATACATGCTGTATATGCCTTCGTCAGGCATATTTTTTGCCTGTTGTATCATCGCAGTTACATTTTCTATTCCGCTGGGATGATTTCTATCATGTGTATGTGCATTTAGATCAGTAAGAGGGTTGGGTACTAGATCAATCCAACTTTGTTGTGGAAAAGAATAGTATTGACTTTTTCCTGCTAGAAAATGAATGCTCCAATCAACAAAAGTGCAACCCACACTATTCTCACTGAGAAAACATACGATTTTTTTCATGTCATTGGTCCTAATATTTCAAATCCGTCAATTTCTGACTTGTACAGGTGTGCCTGTTCAAGATACAAGTATTTGAAACCTCTTTGCTTGTAGATAGCACACTCTGTTTTCATTGTCTCTATGCCCATGCGTAGTCGGGGTTGATGATAGGTCCACGCAAACTGATCACATTGTGCATTGTATTGATCAAATCTGCGTATCAGGCTCCATGCCACAAGTTTACCAGAATCATAATATCCAATCAAGTCAGCCATGGGATCTAGGTATCTTGAATGGAATATAGGCATCACACTTGCAAAGTGTTTGTGCATGCAATAGGTTCTATAGATATCGTCTAGATCGGCTAGTACGTTGGGTTCGCGACTGGTTATATACTGCCACTCCACAGTGGGTTCGTAATTGGTTTGTGCAAGATCAATCCTAGCAAACTGATATGTCATGATCTACCTGGAAAAAAGTCTTGCTGGTAACCGTCACGGTCTAGGTCTAATGTAACACAATGAACGCCGCCATCCCAGAAGTATCTGTGTCTTAGAGGACAGATATGCGGAGTCACACCATGGCGTTCAAATGCATCAAACGCCTGTTTGTTGTAACCGTTAACGACAACATTTTGTTGATCGATTGAAAGAATGTTTACATCAAACACACTTTCTTCAACATATCCTACCCAATCTTGTAACCATGTTTCCACATATTCAATCAGTTCGGTATCATATTCGCTGCCTTTGATCCACCATTTGCCTTGATTTTTTTCCTTGAGATCTAAGAAAGATTGTACTTTGCTCCAACTCTCGCCAGGCAAATACACAACTTCCCAGTCTGGGAATGTTTCTGCATAGGTAGGCATATCTTCTATACTGACGATGAGACCAGGTTTGACAGGTGTGAAACAACCGTCGATGTGCCCGCCAGTGGTTACCAAGTGATTTCTATAGTTTGGAAAAAAATGATCGGTTAGTTTTTTGATGTTGGTGATGTCAGAATCTGCTGATATGCCAAAAAACAAATCTCGACCAATGCGAGTGATGCCATTGGCTGGAATCTGATTCAGGATGTCATGATACTGATTTTCAATCAGAGGATTACCAGCGGCTTGCACAAGATCAGTGATTGGCTTCCACCATTCGAACTCACCGCTCTTGGATATAATTTCCTTGGCATCGTCTCCGGGCATAAACTCAAACTCTAACAGATTTTTACATTCTTCTTGTATCCAAACCGGCAGTTGTTCAAAAGCAGTAAACTCCGATGGCCAATTAGGACCTCGGAGATTGTTATAATTTTTTTCAGTCCAGTTGGTTGGCATGATACTTCGCCCAGAAGATTTTATACTGATGTTGTCGTACGGAAACACAAAAAATTGTGATCCGATCATGATCATTTGATCTCTTGGAATCATGCTTATTGGTCCGGGTATGCGACGATTTTGTGTGAGCAACCGGTCTAATTGTACCGTGGGTACATTTGGCCTCACGACCTGCACATTGAACTTTTCAAGCAATGCAACAAGATTTAAAAAGTCTTCTTCTGTTTCAGCGGCAATACGTTCAAACAAACTTCGTAGTCTTGGATTTTTTATAAAACTGTAAAACTCAGGTGGATAACTTTTGCCTACTACACAAACTCGCAATGGATCCCATGGTTGGTGTACACTATACATTATGGTTTCTTGGATCAAGTCGATTTTCAAACAGGCCTTGCAAGTAATCTTCAGGCCAACCGTGATAGAATCCTTTGTTTGCTATCTGTTGAGCACGTTGGTCAAGTTCACTTAGACTCTGCACCAGGCTCAATGCGTACTTGCCTTGATTCATGATCACTCCGTTTACATTTTCAATGTCGTTGGGATGGTCTTCTAACACAATCAAATCTGCTGCTAACAAAAAATCTCTGTTGGCTGATCGCAATCGTGGCGAAAAATATTCCAATGTCCATTCTCCAGGATCGTATGCGTAGATGATCACTTGGTACTGTTGCATGCCCAAGGCAGCACGTGATTCAAGATCAAAATAAGGTTCTTGGCCAATGAATATACCCACAGAGCCTTGAAGACGTGCTTGCCGTGCAAATGGGCATGGTGCCCAGTTACCTAATGCTGGGTGTGGAACTTCTACAAAAGTTTCAGACCATGCTAGTATATCTTGAGTGACTGTTTTGATATCCATTAGAAGAA
The DNA here is from genome assembly GCA_032273045.1 of Chloridella minuta. Taxonomy (NCBI): domain Eukaryota; class Xanthophyceae; order Mischococcales; family Pleurochloridaceae; genus Chloridella; species Chloridella minuta. Next base: position 4,028 of record JAUKPQ010051565.1, on the reverse strand, counting down.
TGGCAATCCTGATTTCTTAGTTGTTTCTAAGTTCTCTTTGATCAAGTCATTGATCACTTCTCGTTCCTGTATGCCCAAAGCCATGGCTTGATCGTAAGTTAGTCCACCTCTCATGAACCAACTCATTTTCAAAGCCTCCTGACGAATCATTCGACAATCTTTATCCATGTGGTCGACTAACTCATCAATTTCTTCAGAACTCAGTGTCAGGAGGCGTTGTCGAAAAAACTTGATAGATCCAAAGTAAACGGCTGTGTGTATTTGTGATTGCAACTTTTGCACACAAGATTCAATGGTTTGACTTCACTTTGTTGTTTGAGTTCAACAGCACGATTTTTGATCAAGTTAAAACTTTTGCTGTCACTGTTTTTCAAATAATCCAAGATGTACTCGTATTCGGTCACCAATGCCTGAGGTGACTTGATAGCAGCAACACTTTTAGCCACAGTGGCCAGCGTAGCGTCATTCACGGCTTGCATCAATGCTTCTACTTTTTCAGAGCGATCAACATCATTGAGAGATTCCAACGATCTGATGGCCTGTTGTTGTTCCATCTGTATTTTATTGTTTTCGTTTATAGCGTTGAATGTGAGAGGACGGAAATAAAACTCTAAATCACCAATCTGTAGTGGTACATCGTAATTTCCTGTGGTCAATGAGTCATTGACCATGCGTAGATCCACTGTGGCATCTTCTTCTTCTTTACATGCTGGACAACTAGTGGAAATATCCATTCCGTGACCGTAACTGGCAATGCGGATGGCCACTAACACAGCATCTATGTCTGTACTGGGCATGATCCATGGATCTCTAATAGATGGTACGCAACTTTTGATCACGCTCACAGTGGCTGATCCATTGAATAATGCGTCAGGTGTGCGATATGTGATTTCGTCTACACTGGTCATTGGCAGCACTGGTAATTCGCCATTGGGCGGCATGTTTAGTGTGCCTTGTGGGTAGAATTTTCCTTGGCTGGGCAATCTGATGTGGATGGCTGGTTGTCTAAAGTATTGTGTCAGGGGGTTGTTTGGTAGCATATTTTTCCTCGCTAAATATAATTATGACAAAATCAACCCTGATTAAAAATAACAAGGACTTAACATGAGCGTATCTGGATCTTTACCACCTAGCGGAATGAGTCCAGCAGAAATGCGGGAATATGCCCGAATAGCGGCAGAAGAAAATGCCATTTATAATCGCGTCAATGGTTCCGGCGGACCTGGCGCTGGAGACGGTTCTCCAGCGGCTCTGAAAGCACAAGCAGAAGCCGCAAAACTTGCGGATAGTTTTGCAAACTTGGCCGGAAATCTAAACCTTGGTTATCAAGGTATGTCGGTTTATAATGCATCTATCAGTCAAGGCGCAGCAACTTTTGGTGCAGTACTGAACATGCTGGGTCCACTAGGCACCGCATTTAAAGCATTAGGTATTGGAGTTGGCGAATATGCTATATTGGTAAACAAACAAACCGATGCATTATACAAAAGTTATCAAGAAATTTCCAGTGCAGGTGCTGGTGGTAAGGAAGGATTGCAAGGTGTGTTTAACACCATGCAGCAGTTTGGTCTTGGCATTGCTGAACTTCCTAAGTTCAATGCCATGGTCAAGGAGAATTCTGAAAATTTGGCTGCATTTGGCGGTTCAGTACAGTCTGGCTTAAAAGCATTTGGCAATTTAGCCGAAGGAGTCAAACGCACTGGTCTAGAAAGTGAATTATTAAACTTAGGCATAAGTCAAGATAATGTCAACAAAGGACTGGGCAACTTTCTTAAAACAACCGTGCAGTTAGGAAATTCACAAAGAGTGTTGGATATGACAACTAAGGAGCAAGCCAAAGCGGCGGCTGATTATATCAAACAACAAGACTTGGTAACCAAACTTACTGGCGCAACTGCTGAACAACAACAAAAAACTTTAGAACAAGCAATGTCAAATGATCGATTTGCTGCTGATCGATATCTAAAACAACAAGAAATTGATAGGTTAGTGGCATCTGGACAAACAGAAGCAGCAGAAGCGCTCAAAAAAAATATACAATCAACCGACGCAGTTCTAAATGCCGTACCTGACTCAATGAAAACCGGTTTCCAAGATGTGATAGCCGGTGTTGGCACACAGACTGAAGAAGGCAGAAAAATATTAAATGCCATCGGGGAAGATGGTAGAAAAGCACTATTAGATCAAACTAAAACGGCTGCTGAAAAATTAGAAATAATCAAAAACGCCGCAGCAACAAGTCTTGCCGACAATGCTGCGTTTGTTAACGCTGCTGGAAAACAGGATTTTTTACCAGCAATAAATGCTTTAATGCAATTGGCTGGTAAACAATTTACCGCAACACAAGGTGCAAAAACTGAATCAGGCCAAAAAGATCAAGCCGCAGGTAATGTAGAACTCACACTGGCTAACTACAATGCCATGGTTCAGGAACAAGTAGATATCACACGCAAATTCCAAAACACCATACAACTTGGCATGCAACCATTGTCAACAGCAATGGTAAAAGCTTCAGAGGTGATTGATAAAATGGCCGGGGTTATACCAGGATCATCTGGTATTGCTCGTACCGGATCGCAGACTTACATCAATGACAAAGAAAACAAAGAACGTGGAGAACCCGTGGTAGAACTACGCCAGAAGTTTGAAACTGTTTTAGATCGTGACCAAGCAGCAGCAATTAGAACAGATATCAACAATGATCTAAAAGCAGTAGGAGACACCTACCATGAATTCCTTGATGCCTTAAAGAACCGTATGGGAGAGTGGAAAAACGACATACTCAAGTTAAATCCGTTTAAACCATCATCGTCTTCTACCTCGTCACCCGCATCTACTCGATTGTCTGAGTCGGCTATAACCAGACAAACTATGGATTCCATGTTAGCAATGGCACGTATTGGTGGACCTAACAATAATTACACTCCATCATTGACTAATGCTGTGTACAATCTACCTCCGGGCAGTGAACAAGAAACGGTTAGAAACATTAACAATGACGCAGCACAATACAACAGAGAACAAATTGTAGCATTTGTTGATATGGCAAAAAAATTGGATGACATGATTGCACTCATGGGCAAAAGCGTGAACATCCAAGGTGATACTTTGCGTGCCACATACAATGCATAACAATAAATAACACACTATGGCAGAACCAAAACAAGGCTGGAAGAAGTATTTCAAAGTCGCAGATTTATCTGGACAGATGAGTCCAATCGCGGGCGGCAGAGATCAGGGCTTGCCCGGATATCCCAAAAACGACGGCAGACGAAACAATCAAGCAGACACTGATTTCAGTTTCCGCAACTATGCCAGCCGATTGCCGGAAGTGTATTCCGGTCATCCAAATCGTATTGAACGCTACAACCAATATGAAAACATGGACGCTGACTCAGAAGTCAACGCATGTTTGGACATCATCGCTGAGTTCTCCACACAACTAAACGAACAGAACGACACACCGTTTGACATAACCTACAACGATGATCCTACAGATCACGAGATTGAGATCATCCGCAAACAGATGCAGCAATGGGTCAAGTTGAACAAGTTAGATCAACGCATCTTCAAACTGTTCCGTAACACTATCAAATACGGTGATCAGGTATTTGTGCGTGACCCAGAAACATTTGAAATGTACTGGGTGGACATGAGCAAAGTGGTGCGTGTGATTGTTAACGAAAACGAAGGCAAGCGCCCAGAGCAATACATCATCCGTGACATCAACCCTAACTTCCAGAACTTGACTGTGGCAGCAAAGACCACAACAGACTTCATGGTTAACCCAAGTTCCGGCGGAGCAGGCGGTATTGGTGGCAGCATGCAAGGCGGCGGCTACACAGCACCCAGTTCAGCCATGAGTGGTGTCAGCAGATTTAATCGTGCTGTGAATGAAACATGTATTGATGCCAAGCATGTGGTGCATATGAGTCTCAACGAAGGCTTAGACACATTCTGGCCATTTGGTAAATCAATATTGGAAAACATCTTCAAGGTATTCAAGCAGAAAGAACTGCTGGAAGATG